>JAYESD010000006.1:213694710-213740538 GCA_036927565.1 Tuctoria greenei | reverse complement strand
CCAGGCCACATAGAGATCTGGCCAGTCCACGGGTTGTACGGTGTGGGCCAGGGCGCACCTCCCTGGCCAGTGCCACCAGTACCACTACCAGTAGGAGCAGTGGACGTAGGAGTGCCGCCAGCACCTCGTCCTGTGCGCCTTCCGCCGCGACGTCGACGAGTACCACTCCCAGAGCCAGCAGAGGCACCCGGGGCGGTAGGTGGAGTAGGTGGTCGCGGTAGTGGTCCCCCAGAAGACGGTGGGCGTGAGGGCTGCCCAGAGCCATAGAAGGTCGTGGCAGTCCCAGAGGTAGCAGATCCACCAGTCGTGATCTCCTCAAGCTCGAGATCAGACCAGACCTTCTCGAAGGTCGGTGGCGGCTCCATACGGAGAAGCCAGAAGCGAAGATGGCTAAAGCGCTCGTTCAGGCCGTGAAGGACCCGAAGTACTAGAGTGCTGTCAGCGACCGGCTCGCCAAGGTCGCGCAAGGAGTCAGTCATGCCCTTCATCTCTCCACAGTAGGCCGAGATGGAGCGGTCTCCCTGCACTGTATTCTGGAACCGTGCGTTAATGTGAAGAGCCCGAGTCGCACGGTTCCCCAAGAAGTGGTGCTCCAGTATCTGCCAAGCCTGGCGCGCGGTCCCCCCACCGCGCTGTTTGACAAGCTTGTACAGATCATCGGCGAGTGCCAAAGATCCAAGCAAGGACCAGACTGTCCATGCTGATCCAAGAGTCATCCCACGGGGCGTCGTCCTGTTGGACGTGGTCCGCAAGCTGGTACCGCCGTAACGTGAGAAGGAACTCGTTACGCCAGCGGGCGTAGGTGGTAGAGGTACAACTCAGAACAGTCGGCACTAGTGTCCAAATGTTCTGAACTCCAGCCACCTGGGCGTGTAGGGCGGCGGTGAGCGACGCCGAGTATGCGGAGTGCACACCGGTGTCCGAGGTGGGCTCGTACGTCGCGCCCGGCGGTCGGTGAGCGCTCTCCTGGATCTGGTGCGAGAGAGCAGCCGCCGAGGCGCGCTCCTGCTCTAAGGCAAGAGCGAGTGCCCGCTCGCGATCGCGAGAGGCAGCCAGAGCCGCGAAGACACTGGAGGTGTCCGCGGCCGTCGTGGTGGTGCTGGCGACGCTGTAGAAAGGATCAGTGGCCGCACGAGGAGCAGTAGCAGTGCCAACAGCAGATCCGGAACCCGTCATGAAGGCGACGGCAGTGGGGCCGACAAGTGGTCCGCCTGCGGAGGGACCAGTCGCAGCGCCGTACGCAGGCCGGGTCATGTCGATGAGAGGCGCGCCTGCTGCAGGACCAGTGGCAGGTGCACCGGCGCAGGGGAGGGAGCCGGCCAGGGAGGGGAGGCGGCCGGCGGCGGCAAGGGCGCGGCGGCGCCAGGGTAGGGGGCAGCCGGCGGCGGCTGGACCAGGGGCGCGCCAGGGAGGGAGGCGGCCGGCGGCGGCTGGGTCAGGGCCGCGCCGGCGGCCAGGAGGGGGATGCCGGCGGCCAGGGGAGGTGCGGCCCCGGTGGCGGCCAGGGGGGGCCGGCCGGCGGCGGCGGCGGCGACGTGGGGGGCGCCTGCGCCGGTGGTCAGGGGAGATGCGGCCCCGGCGGCGGCCGGGAGGGGGAGGCCGGCGGCGGCGTGGGCGGCGCCGGCCATGGGGGGGAGGGGGGCGGCCAGGAGGGGGCCGCGGGGGGGGGGGGGGGGGGGGGGGGGGGGCGCCGGCGGCCAGGGGAGGGACGGCCCCGCCGCCGGTGGCGTGGGGGGCGCCGGCCATGGGGGGAGGGGGGGCGGCGGCGGCTAGGGTTAGGGTTAGGGTGGGGATTAGGGTTTGGCTAATGATACCATGATAGAATGAATTGCTCAATTAATCATTGGTCTAGGTACATATTTATAGATACATATATGGGCCGGTATACAGGCTAGGCCCAAACACAGTCCAACAATGTCGAATTGGTTTCCCCTCCTTTACAATGCTGTATCTCCTTTTGTTGCTTACGCATAACTGGTTATCACAATTATCATAACTTCATATGCAGGAAATAGGATCTGGTAAAGTTTGCTTCATTTTATAGTATGTGACAGATCATGCTTTCAATGGATTGATTAAAGTACAATATGTTAAGCTATCAGCCTATTATTTTCGTTTTTCTTTTCTGACTGTAATGATGATTTGTATTATACAGTAACTATTCTAACCTAATCAAATCTTCTATTTAGAATCTTTCATTGGTGTTTAAATTAGTCTCAAACAATTAATCCTAACATTGGGTTTTCCAGATGTACGAAGAAGCTGTTACACTATATGCTGAACTCGCAGAGGCTGCGCTAACAAGCTCCTTGATATCAAAGGAACCGCCAGTGATTGAACCGATCCGGCTTCACAGTGGGACAGAAGAAAACAAAGATGCCCTGAGGAAGTTTCGAGGTGAGGATGATGAAGATTTTCAGATAACAGAATACCAGGCACAGCGAGGCAATGCAGCTGCCATGTACAAATTAGGGCTCCTGTATTATTATGGACTAAGAGGACTCCGGCGTGATTATGGAAAAGCATTTCATTGGTTCTCCAAGGCTGTTGAGAAGGGTGAGATGCGGTCAATGGAGCTCCTGGGTGAAATATATGCTAGAGGTGCTGGAGTGGAAAGGAACTATACTGAAGCATACAAGTGGCTAACACTTGCAGCAAAACAGCAACATTACTCAGCTTATAATGGATTGGGTTATCTATACATTAAAGGATATGGGGTGGAGAAGAAAAACTTGACAAAAGTAAGTTTGCAGTGTAAAAGGCTTCGGAGTTTAGAATTAATTTTCTTATCCGTGGTAGAATTTAATAGATGAAAAAATTAATGCTGTGGAATTAAATGTTTTGCATGATCACAATTTCTTATAAACTTCAAAGTACCTAATATATTTTTCGCTGTTATAGGCGAGGGAACTATTCGAACTCGCAGCTGAGAATAAGGAGCCTGGGGGACATTATAATCTTGGTGTGCTGTATCTCAAGGGTATTGGTGTAAAGAGGGATGTTATAAGAGCATGCAACCTCTTTCTTCATGCTGTTAATGCTGGGCAACCAAAAGCTATTTATCAGGTTGCGAAGCTGTTCCAGAAAGGCATTGGCCTTAAAAGGAATCTCCATATGGTAATGAGTAAGATACAGATTTATTCTAATTAATTATTAGTGGCAGAGAAGATGGCCATGGGCATAGTTTGATTAGTTGATCATCACAATCTAGTCTTATCCTTTGCCAGGGAGCTTAAAAAAAGTCATAGTTTGATTAGATTGATCATCACAATCTAGTCTTATCCATACTGTAGACATTACTTGTTTCACGAAGTGCAATATCCTGAGCTGAATTGATTGGATCTGGTATTTTGTACGTTAGTCTTCTTGAATGATTGTATCACTCCTTGGTTAGGAACACTTTTTTATTTTTATTACACGTGCAGTGTATTTTAATGTGTAGATGCAAAGTATCTCACATATAACATAGCATGCTATGAAAATCAGGTTGCACAACATGCATGTATATAGAGAAAATGTTGAATGTGAAGCACCAAAAATGTGGAAATTATAACACGTTGGCACTACATAAGACACGTAGCACTGTATTTCATGAAAGTATGAAGGCAAACATAAAATATGTTCACCCTTTCTCCTCCACGAGTAGAATCCAGATTTGCAACTTATTTGCCTTTTCTTCCTCATAACCTAATTTGCCTTCTTCACATGGTAGCCGTGATCCGTGAAAACTCATATGTATTGCAAATCACCGTTATTGCTTCCTGCCATCGGGGGCCACTACTGCACAGAGACTTTACAGCGATACTATTACTAAGCTACCTTTTTATAGCGACAACTTTGACCCATCTTCTATTTAACACTATCAGGCTAATAAACTTCCTTTTAATGTGGGCAATGACTAGTATGCAATCTCATCTATGGTGCAAGCATGCAATCATTCACTCCCAACCATTGGATGTCCATCCTAGGGTGGTTGCGTTTTTTCACTTAACTCCCTTCATGTGGTGGAGGGGGTTAAGTGAAAAAACGTATCCACTCTATGATAGACATCCAATGGTTGATGATAGATGATTGCATGCTTGCACCATAGATGTGATTGCATACTAGATGAAATTTTTTCAGAGATGCATGCCCCATTCACCCATTGCCATAAGCTCACACCCCCATACTTTGAACCCTAGCCTTTTTTTCCTTCCGTTTCTTTCCTCGTGCACATGTGTTTGTTATATTTGCAAATGGCCGCTAGGTAGATAAAAACCTATACATTTACCTGTTTTTATTTCATCTCTATAGTTTTAGAATCTTTGATTTAGGAGTGAACATGAGTTGTCACATTCGTATCATCATGGTCGAATGTAATTTTTTTAAGTTCTTATACTGGGTATAACTTTAGGTATCTGTTCATGTACTTACACACTCACGCACTCCACGCACCAACACACACCCACATACACGCTCAGATCTACAAGTACACACAACACGTTGAAGATCACGTCCTTTGAGAGATCACCGAAATCCACCAGAATCGGTGTGTGGGTATGTCACACTCCCATTGTGAGACCACACACAAAAGACATCGCCTGAAATCTTATTCTAGGACTAAAGTCTCCGTGCGACACCGCGGGATGATCCCAAGGATTGAATCCGGGTGGGTTGCCTGGCAACCGCTAACACTACCACTGAGCGGCAGGCCCATTCACAGTTGAAAAGGATTATACATAACATAAGAATTGACACACGATGATGTAATGCTTTACTATAGATGGGCTTAAAGAAAATCTGTAGATCATTCTTGCTAAAATAAGATAGTGTGAAATTATTTTTTATTGATTTGCTCTGTTGATACTAATCTGTCTGTGATATCAATAGGGGAACATAAATCAACGAAAGCACTAACTCTGGATACCTCAGCTATTTGATCACCCGTACGATCTTTCTTATTTCAGGCAACAGTGCTGTACAAGTCTGTTGCTGAGAGGGGACCCTGGAGTTCACTATCTAGATGGGCTCTGGAATCTTATTTGAAAGGTGACATAGGTAAAGCGTTGTTGTTATATTCCAGAATGGCAGATCTTGGATATGAGGTTGCACAAAGCAATGCTGCCTGGATTCTAGATAGGTATGCCGATGAAAGTATTTGCATGGGAGAATCTGGTTTATGTACTGATATGGAAAGGCATCTACGTGCACATGCTTTGTGGTGGCAAGCATCTGAGCAGGGCAATGAGCATGCTGCTTTGTTGATTGGTGATGCCTACTACTATGGTCGGGTATGCATTTCAGTCCTTTGACTTACAATTTGCAAAACTATATATGTATAATATTGATGATGTTTTGTGACTAAAGTTTGAAGCATTATGTGATTGTTTTTTGTTTCTTTCGAAGATTACTGTTTTTTCCATCTCTAGTACCTTCATTGGATTCACATAAAACATGTTTAATATGCCAGAGATTCCTTTCTTTCGGGGAAAGTCATTACATATATTTTAGTATTTTATACTGAGGGTATTGTTCTTATTTTTGGTTTACTGTTAGCATGACTTCTACGTGTTCATAAAATCATTATTGGAAATATGACTGGAATAATTATGTTTTGACATTTGAGTTTCGAGAACAATAGGAATGTATGTTGTGCCTTTTTTGTTTGCCAAATTATGCTCTTCAACAATGAACCAAATTTTATTTTGTGAGGCAGCTTTCAAAGAGAAAACTACTTGGATAACTAAGTGAACTCCTTAATGTCCTTTTAACTTGGAGACTGTGGTCGCTGACTCGCTGAAAATCTAGCACTAGAGCATTATCATCACATCTTGCATCTGTATTTCCATGTTACAGGGTGTAGCAAGGGACTATGAACGGGCAGCAGAGGCATATATGCATGCACGATCACAATCCAATGCTCAGGCCATGTTTAATCTTGGGTACATGCATGAGCATGGTCATGGGCTTCCCTTTGATCTGCACCTGGCTAAACGATATTATGATCAAGCTGTTGAGGTGGATTCAGCCGCTAAGCTCCCTGTTATGCTTGCGCTAACAAGTTTATGGTTGAGGAAGAATTATGCCGACAGTTTCATGGTAAGATATCATTGTCTCGATGTAGTATGCGTCATCTAGTTCCTGATTTCAGAAAGGACATATTTTTTGTAGTTAAGTTCGTTCTCCTAAATATGGAATAATTAGCTTGCTGGGTAATGAAGTCTTAATTTGTATGGAAATGGAAAGCGGTTGCTAAGATATTGTGACATACCAGATAAACTTGAGCACCAGATTTTGATCAGTCAAAACTCGAGTGTCTGCCAATCCCATGGGTTTGAAGGAAACTCCAATATGTTAGTTACAATTTGGGTAATTTTTTGACAAGAAGTTAAAATCTATACAAAAAATTACGTAGTTTATTTTTTTTAAAAAAAAACTTGGCATATATTTCAACCCATCACATTCTGATCTGAGGATTGTGATTCTGGGTCCTGTTGTGCATCTCGATATGCTTATAGTGTAAACCGAGAATACTTGACTGTAGTTTTTGTATTCATTGTCGTGCTTTTGCAACAGTTTTGATCCTTGTGATGCTCAGTAAAAACTTAAAAATTTCAGGTTCGTTTTATTGATTCACTACCGGAGATATATCCTGTTGTTAAGGAATGGGTGGAGGATGTTCTTATGGATGAAGGGAATGCAACGATATTAACTCTCTTCGCTTGCCTTGTTACTGTCCTATACTTAAGAGAGCGTCAGAGGCGACAAGCAGCGGCAGCCAACCCTCAACAACCTGAAGGTGCAGCCATGTAATGTCAGTTCATCCATGATGAGGGGGGTTATGTCGATGTAATTGCTTGAGGTACATATTCAAATTTTGCTGAACATCCTAAATGCTTACAAACAGCAGTACCCATGGTGGAGCTGTGCATAACCTTCAGAATCTTAAAGCATTCTCCTTCGGAATTCGGGATGTAAAATTATAGTTCCTTGACATGACTTTTGTACATTCAGACTGATTAGCAAAGGATTGATTCTTACTTCGAAGCTGCAAACTCATATGATGTTGTGCTTCGAGGTAGATATTCACCATTCTAACAGAGCTGTCCTTGTAAACGACTGTTCTGGAAATTGACTAGTTTTATGGGCGTACGACGTGCATTCCAGCTGCTTAGAAATATTGTTTGGGGCTGTCTAAATTTTAGGTGCTTGAAATTTAAAAAAATTTCAGGTGCTTTAAATTTAAGAAAATTTCAAGCACCGAGTAATTAGTGGGTAATTAATAACATTAACTGTTAATCATTACAATTATTTATTAAATCTTAATTTTATGGGTTAATCAATCACATTTTTTATTTGATTATTTTACAATTAATAACCCTACAAATTATGAATTACAATTAACAAAATTAAAAAAATCTACCTACCTTACCTGCTGCCGCGCGCAGGGAACTTCAGCGGCCGTTCAGGCACCTGAACAGTAGCCTTCCGATATTGCTTTTGTACAAGACAACCGTTCAAAAATAATTGTGGAAATAATGTACTTCAAATCTAAACACACTCGACATGTTACTTGATGGTCCAAACCATTTAAAATGATGGGTTTTCAGTCTGGTATCCATGTTCACACTGGTGTTTTTTAGGAAATACTTCCTCCTTATTCTTTTATTTGACGTTTCAAACAAGATTTTGAACTAAAAAATGAATCGAGATTTGTGTCTGAACGTCAATTAAAAAGATAAGGAGGGAGTAGATAGGAACTCGTTTCAAGCACCAAGTAATTAGTAGGTAATTTATATCATTAACTGTTAATCATTACAATTATTTATTAAATCTTAATTTTATGGGTTAATCAATCGCATTTTTTATTTGATTATTTTACAATTAATAACCCTACAAATTATGAATTACAATTAACAAAATTAAAAAAATCTACCTACCTTACCTGCTGCCGCGCGCAGGGAACTTCAGCGGCCGTTCAGGCACCTGAACAGTAGCCTTCCGATATTGCTTTTGTACAAGACAACCGTTCAAAAATAATTGTGGAAATAATGTACTTCAAATCTAAACACACTCGACATGTTACTTGATGGTCCAAACCATTTAAAATGATGGGTTTTCAGTCTGGTATCCATGTTCACACTGGTGTTTTTTAGGAAATACTTCCTCCTTATTCTTTTATTTGACGTTTCAAACAAGATTTTGAACTAAAAAATGAATCGAGATTTGTGTCTGAACGTCAATTAAAAAGATAAGGAGGGAGTAGATAGGAACTCGTTTCAAGCACCAAGTAATTAGTAGGTAATTTATATCATTAACTGTTAATCATTACAATTATTTATTAAATCTTAATTTTATGGGTTAATCAATCGCATTTTTTATTTGATTATTTTACAATTAATAACCCTACAAATTATGAATTACAATTAACAAAATTAAAAAAATCTACCTACCTTACCTGCTGCCGCGCGCAGGGAACTTCAGCGGCCGTTCAGGCACCTGAACAGTAGCCTTCCGATATTGCTTTTGTACAAGACAACCGTTCAAAAATAATTGTGGAAATAATGTACTTCAAATCTAAACACACTCGACATGTTACTTGATGGTCCAAACCATTTAAAATGATGGGTTTTCAGTCTGGTATCCATGTTCACACTGGTGTTTTTTAGGAAATACTTCCTCCTTATTCTTTTATTTGACGTTTCAAACAAGATTTTGAACTAAAAAATGAATCGAGATTTGTGTCTGAACGTCAATTAAAAAGATAAGGAGGGAGTAGATAGGAACTCGTTTCAAGCACCAAGTAATTAGTAGGTAATTTATATCATTAACTGTTAATCATTACAATTATTTATTAAATCTTAATTTTATGGGTTAATCAATCGCATTTTTTATTTGATTATTTTACAATTAATAACCCTACAAATTATGAATTACAATTAACAAAATTAAAAAAATCTACCTACCTTACCTGCTGCCGCGCGCAGGGAACTTCAGCGGCCGTTCAGGCACCTGAACAGTAGCCTTCCGATATTGCTTTTGTACAAGACAACCGTTCAAAAATAATTGTGGAAATAATGTACTTCAAATCTAAACACACTCGACATGTTACTTGATGGTCCAAACCATTTAAAATGATGGGTTTTCAGTCTGGTATCCATGTTCACACTGGTGTTTTTTAGGAAATACTTCCTCCTTATTCTTTTATTTGACGTTTCAAACAAGATTTTGAACTAAAAAATGAATCGAGATTTGTGTCTGAACGTCAATTAAAAAGATAAGGAGGGAGTAGATAGGAACTCGTTTCAAGCACCAAGTAATTAGTAGGTAATTTATATCATTAACTGTTAATCATTACAATTATTTATTAAATCTTAATTTTATGGGTTAATCAATCGCATTTTTTATTTGATTATTTTACAATTAATAACCCTACAAATTATGAATTACAATTAACAAAATTAAAAAAATCTACCTACCTTACCTGCTGCCGCGCGCAGGGAACTTCAGCGGCCGTTCAGGCACCTGAACAGTAGCCTTCCGATATTGCTTTTGTACAAGACAACCGTTCAAAAATAATTGTGGAAATAATGTACTTCAAATCTAAACACACTCGACATGTTACTTGATGGTCCAAACCATTTAAAATGATGGGTTTTCAGTCTGGTATCCATGTTCACACTGGTGTTTTTTAGGAAATACTTCCTCCTTATTCTTTTATTTGACGTTTCAAACAAGATTTTGAACTAAAAAATGAATCGAGATTTGTGTCTGAACGTCAATTAAAAAGATAAGGAGGGAGTAGATAGGAACTCGTTTCAAGCACCAAGTAATTAGTAGGTAATTTATATCATTAACTGTTAATCATTACAATTATTTATTAAATCTTAATTTTATGGGTTAATCAATCGCATTTTTTATTTGATTATTTTACAATTAATAACCCTACAAATTATGAATTACAATTAACAAAATTAAAAAAATCTACCTACCTTACCTGCTGCCGCGCGCAGGGAACTTCAGCGGCCGTTCAGGCACCTGAACAGTAGCCTTCCGATATTGCTTTTGTACAAGACAACCGTTCAAAAATAATTGTGGAAATAATGTACTTCAAATCTAAACACACTCGACATGTTACTTGATGGTCCAAACCATTTAAAATGATGGGTTTTCAGTCTGGTATCCATGTTCACACTGGTGTTTTTTAGGAAATACTTCCTCCTTATTCTTTTATTTGACGTTTCAAACAAGATTTTGAACTAAAAAATGAATCGAGATTTGTGTCTGAACGTCAATTAAAAAGATAAGGAGGGAGTAGATAGGAACTCGTTTCAAGCACCAAGTAATTAGTAGGTAATTTATATCATTAACTGTTAATCATTACAATTATTTATTAAATCTTAATTTTATGGGTTAATCAATCGCATTTTTTATTTGATTATTTTACAATTAATAACCCTACAAATTATGAATTACAATTAACAAAATTAAAAAAATCTACCTACCTTACCTGCTGCCGCGCGCAGGGAACTTCAGCGGCCGTTCAGGCACCTGAACAGTAGCCTTCCGATATTGCTTTTGTACAAGACAACCGTTCAAAAATAATTGTGGAAATAATGTACTTCAAATCTAAACACACTCGACATGTTACTTGATGGTCCAAACCATTTAAAATGATGGGTTTTCAGTCTGGTATCCATGTTCACACTGGTGTTTTTTAGGAAATACTTCCTCCTTATTCTTTTATTTGACGTTTCAAACAAGATTTTGAACTAAAAAATGAATCGAGATTTGTGTCTAAACGTCAATTAAAAAGATAAGGAGGAAGTAGATAGGAACTCGTTTCGACTGCTTGGCCTGGGAATTTGATCACATTATCTCTTGATTAGAAGTCGGGACTTGAGACGATAATCTGCCAAGACTGACGTAATAAATCACGTGAACCAGGACTGGAACACGCGTACTAAGTCTATCGGCGGTGGTATGCTGTAAAGCTCACTGCAAAGTATACTGAAAAAAATTTTACAGTGTATATACTAGAAGTATAGAATATATAAAGGATGATTTAGAGAATAGAATATGCTTTCTAGGTTGCCGGTGCGGATAGTCTAAAACTGACAAAATGACTCGAGAAACCTGGACGGAGACGATGGCTGATTCCTGGTGGGGGCGACCTGGGCGGCGCCGTGCTGGCTGCGACAGCCCAAAGCGGGGGAGATGCGGTCGTCGGCGAACGGAGATCAGAAAAAAGGCAAAGAACGCTGCCGAAAGCGAGTTGGGGTCGGGTCGGTGGCGGTGGGGAAAGCTGCGGCAGCGCAATCAAACCTTGCGACGCGCCAGGCCGCGGCCCATGTCCCGTCAACGCGGCGAGCGCCCCGCTACGGACGAAACGGTTCGCTTCTTCGTACGAGCGCGTGCGCCCACCACGCCAACGTATTCTTCTTCCCTCGCCTTCTACCTCTACCTCGTGCCTTGGCGCCAGCTACAGCAGTCCTAACCCCTGTTTGGCTGGCACACTGCACCAGCCTATATATTGCTCCTGTCTGTCTTCTACACATGGGGGGCTGGTACAGCGTGGATGTGCATGCATGTGTTCCCGGTGATGCTAACGTTGCTCTTTGAAGGGAGAGGAAGCGTCGGTACTGGAAATCCATTTGCGCTCCGCTAATCAATCAGATCTGCACTACCTACGTAGCAGCACAGGTGCGGTCGTGCAGAGTGAATGTCTGAACCTACATGGCTCAAGCGCCCCAGGACGTGCCAATTGTGGTGGAACCCCATGGTTACGGGCTGTCCAGCTCTACAACTGCATTCATGGACCTTTAGCTGGCTTTTCAAACAAGTAAAAAAAATCCAGTAGTACTCGTCAGTGGAAATTTCGATTCTTTTTCCTTTTTCTGATCAAACAGGTAAAGCATTGATATTGCAATGAGAACCTTCACGACCATTCATTCAGCTGCCTGTGTTTGCATGGTAAAGCAAGTACGTCGCGCTGATTTCTTAGCCTTCGTCAACCTTTACCCCAAGACGGATCCAGCCAGATTGCACAGCGTGGTCGTGCTCACCGCTTACTTACGCAGGAGCAGGACATGTCCGCCTTGTCTTGTTACCTCGGCCGGCCGATGACCATTTCCAATTTAGCCGACTCCCACCGGCCGCATTAAACAGCAAAATCCGTCCTTCCCTCCATCCATCCTTTTCCTTTGGTTCTTCATGGGGTCCAATGGTCCAACCTTTCTCTCTCGAAAGGTGAAGGCGGCCAGAGGCTTCAAAGCAACTCATCATCCTGCCACCACTCCTCTCCCCTGCCAGCCATCTCATTCCTCTCCACCTTTACTGCTGGTTGCCCCTCGCAAGCATTCTTCTAGACGTTTTCTTCTCGCTCGGCGGCGGCAAGATCGTCCCTTCCTTTCCCTCCGGTCCGTGCACGCCGAGACCAGGCAAGATCATCGCCGTGTTTCCCATGCTGCGGCCGTAGTAAGGACCGTGATCGTTGAGGAAAGCGCGGAGGAAGCCATCATGGCGGCGTCGGGAAAGCTGGCGGCCGCCGCGCTCCACCGGAGGACGCACAGGGTCGCGTCCGCGCTGGCGCGCGCGGTGCTGGAGTGGGTCCTCATCGCTCTGCTCCTGATCAACGGCCTGCTCGCCTACGCCATCGCCACGTTCGCCGACTACTTCGGGCTCGCGCCGCCGTGCCTCCTCTGCTCCCGCGTCGTCGTCGACCGGCTACGTCAGGCGGACGGTGGCGGCGGCGCGCGGCGGCAGCTGCGGGAGGTCCTGTGCGGCGCACACGCTGCGGAGATCTCCGCGCTGGGGTACTGCCTTACCCACCGGCCGCTCGCCGTGTGCGAGGGGTGCCTGTCCTCGTGGAAGGAGTTGAGAAGCGATGCAGGGGAGAAGGGCGCTGCCGTGCCCTGTTCTTGCTGCCAAGCTGTCGTGCGGAATTCTCTGCGCGAGGTGCAGGATACGAGGGAAGACCGTGTCGAGGAGAAGATTACCGCGGATGAGGAGGAGGAAGAAGGAAACCATGGCTATGCTCGGCTCGCTCAAGAAGAGCATGAAGAAGAGGAGGGGGACGAGGAGCAGGAAGAGATTGAACGCCCACAGCAGCAAGACGGGGAGCAAGGACAAGAGCAACAAGATGAGAAGGCGGATGCCGTCGAGGACGGGTCCTTGGAAGCCATGGCCCAGGGCGACGAGATCGCGGCCGAGGACGACCGGTTGGTGCCCGTGGTGGCGATCGATGAGATGACCATCGCCGATGAATCAGGTTTGCACCGTGGTGTTGAAGAGAGCTATGGCGTGAATAGTGCAGACTACGAGCAAGATTCGAGGGATGTTGATATCGGAGTGGTTCTGGAGGAGGATATGATGTTGAATTCTGCGGTTGCAACACCAGCTGATGCAACCGAGGACTCTGTTCTGCCCGTCAGCCCCATCACTCATCCAGAGACTGCAACATCTGATCCCGATGATAATTCCATTCTCCAGGTGGAAGGTACTGTTGAAATCGGAGATCCCACTGCCGCAGAAGAACGCATCTCTGTGCCTCAAGGTACTCTCTAGTCTCTCTTCATGGGTATCATCATCTCCAGTTCCATTTCTTACCTTCTTATCAGTTAGCATCCCGTCTCATGGCTTTGTCTTACAGTAACGGAAACAGTTCCTGATCAAGTTGAGAACAGAGCAGCAACAGGGGTGGACACGAACTGTGAGGTATCAATCGGGAGCGAGATATGCGAGCAGGAATCGGAAGCCCTTGAGGATCCGACAGCTCCATTGGCAGCTCCAGGCGATCGGTCATCACCATGGGAAAGCCTCTATGATGCAGCCCCAACTGAGCAAGGTAGTACAATGATTATTTTACCATTGGGTTCCCTTCTGAAAAATATTATTTTTCCATAGCAACTTAGCATATTATTTTCCCAAAATTAATTTAAACTTTTGTTCGATTATAAGGAAATGAAGTCGAACAAGAGAAGCTGACCGACACTACGAGACTAGACCACCGAGCAGATGAACAGAACGAGGCCGAAGAAGACAAGGAACCTGAAACACCGACGCATGGCGTCGCTACGCAACGCTCGGACAGGATGTTCCTGCTCGAGTGGAAACGGTCGCTGTCTCTATCCTTGGACGGAAGCGTTGCAAGCGAGATGGACGGTGTCGAGCCTTCCAGCGTGGAACAGCTGAAATCGGCGCTGCAGGCAGAGCGGAAGGCGCTGAGCGCGCTGTACGCCGAGCTGGAGGAAGAGCGGAACGCCGCGGCCATCGCGACCAACCAGACGATGGCAATGATCAACAGGCTGCAGGAGGAGAAGGCGGCGATGCAGATGGAGGCGCTGCAGTACCAGCGGATGATGGAGGAGCAGTCGGAGTACGACCAGGAGGCGCTGCAGCTGCTGAACGAGCTGGTCGCCAAGAGGGAGCGGGAGAAGCAGGAGCTGGAGAGGGAGCTCGAGATTTACAGGCAGAAGGTGCAACACTACGAGGACAAGGAGAGGAGGAGGATGACAGACTTCAAGGTCAATGGGGTTAGCGTTAGTCCCAGTGGCAGTGGCACTTCTGTGTCGTCCGACAGTGAGGACAACAACGACGAGCCCTCCGACGAGTACTGCGAGCTTGGCCAGTCTCCGGACGGCGGCAACCTTCAGAGCTCGTCGGATGCTGCTCTTAGCCCCAGGACAGGTCAAGATGGCACGGTCCACCTAGTGGCTTTGGATGATTCCTTGACGTACTTCGAGATGGAGCGGCTGTCCATCCTGGAGGAACTCAAGACACTAGAGGAGAGGCTCTTCACATTGGAAGACGACGACATCAACACTGCCAATGCGCCCGCTGCTCATTCATCCAATGATTTTGACTCGTCAGCGGATGGCCTCCGGTCTCCGGAGTATGGTTTCACTTTCACCGATGACAAGGCAAAGTTTGGAGGCAGGGCTTCCATTTATAGAGGAAAGAGTCTTCTGCCTCTATTTGATGAAGTTGGTGATGAGAACAGTGACCAAATGACATATGCAAAGGTAGGGGAAGCAGAAGCCGATAATTCAACGACAAAACCAGCTTTTGTGCAGGAGAAAGAACAGGAGAGGCTAGCAATAATCGAGGAGGTTGATCATGTGTATGAAAGACTGCAAGCGCTAGAGGCAGACAAGGAATTCCTGAGGCACTGCATCAAGTCCCTGAAAAAGGGAGAAAAGGGCATGAACCTTCTTCAGGAGATCTTGCAGCATCTTCGCGAACTCCGCAATGTTGATGTTCAAGTCAAGAATGCTGGCGATGCCTTCGCTGCAAATTCAGCATAGCAAGTTCATCTATACATGTGGTAAGTTTCTGCTTCTCTGATATTTCTGTTACAGTATTTGTTTACGTTACAAGGGAGAGTTACTGTCAGGACGAATGGATAAAGTAGCACATACCATGATGTGTACCCATATAAAGTTCTTTTTTAAAATAAAAAGTAGCATTACGACTTCACATTAGTTATAACCAAAATTCAGAGAGTACACAACTTTAAAACATAATAGTTTTATTAAAGTTGGATGGTCACTGGATACACTGATTACTGAAACAGTCCTTACGCGTCCACATAGTATCTTCCTTGAATGGTCAGAAAGTTGCATGATTTGGCTATTAATTACACGTCCTGAAACTATTGTGCTTTGCAGATTACTCTAGCTTGATATGGATTCAGTTGATCGGGCTTGGTGTCTCGAGAGCAATGATCCAAAGGACCGCGTCGGCGATGGTCCCGTTGCAAGATAATTGCTGATTTTATTAAGGGTGGTTCTGCTCATTTTTCCTGTGGGCTGGAAGCAGGTCCTCCCTTTTGCGCTGGTCCAGCACTGCTTTCATGTTGTGGTAGATGTAGGAATCATTGGGTTTTCCAAAGCTGCACAATGCTGAATCATGGTGCCAGCTTTTGAGGTATGCATATATATAAAAAGGAGGAAGGTAGTCTGAGTGGAGATTTTAGAATTTGTTTATTTGTTTTTTCCTTTTCCTTTTTTTTTTCATTTACTTTTCAGGTATATTATGCTGAGGTAGGAGGCTTTCGTGTATTTGTTTGTAGTTTTTTTCTGAGAGGCAGTGGTGTACTGGTCTGTATGATTAGTACGTGCGTTTGGCACTTTCTTCATAGGCTGGTTTTCTGATGACAGAGAGCATGCACTAAGCATGTTACCCTGGTTCTTGGTGCTTCTGCTGCTTCATTAAATCATAAGCAAGAATCGAACTCGTAAAGAAGTCGTTGATAGCACGGCAGATATAGCTTGATCAATTATGTTGATTTTGATAGGTGGCTTTGAGCACTCGTCACTCTTCAGTAGCGTAGCCCCCACTGATCGGAAGTCATGGAGCAATTGATAGAATGATGAGGTTGGGTTTTGGAACCAGGAGGGCCTATGCAATAATGTATCCTGAAGTATTACTCATCCAACTCAAATTATTTATCACTTTCTAGTTTATTTTTAAACTAGAGAGTGACAATTAATTTGAAATGAAGGGTGTTGAAGTGTTTTAACGACATTTTCTCCGGTACTACTAAGGAGTAGTCCGCAGAAGTTTGTATTTAGTAGGGACAAAATTTCTGAATCTACGAGCTAGATGAATACGGAAGTTTTTACGTGGTTTGGACCGCCATGAGGTGTAATACACTACATCCATGGATGGTTGTGTTGTACTGCATGTGCTCAACTCGTGGTGAGCGTGAGTCTAAGTTCAGCTTGTGTGTGTATGTCTAAGCTTGAGAGCATTCTGTCGTGACTGTTTGGTCCTTTTATATGTGAAAGGCCGACAACTTACATTATAATTGAGGTCCAACAGGTGACCTCGGGTTAATTAATCATGAAATCACATTAACGTGCCTTGATGAAATGTTAATGGATCTTAATGGTGCACTAACGTGTCCTGATGACACGTTTGTGGGTCTTGATGGGTTTTCATAGTGCACTAAGGTGTCTTGATGATACATTAATGGTGTCTTGAAGCCGCCTTCATGAGTCGCGTGACGTGTGGTAGCACCGGACCTCTCCTCAGCTGGAAGACTAGGTCCGGAGTTGCGGGGCGCATAGCAGCATCGGACCTCTCCTCGGCGGGAAAGCTAGGTCCGGAGTCGCGAGACGCGTGGCAGCACCGGACCTATCCTCAGCGGGAGGCTGGGTCCGAAGCCGCAGGACGCGTGGCAGCACCGGAGCCCAACTCAGTAGGGAGGCTAGGTTCGGAGCTGCAGGTAATGTCGTTGTGCCAGAGCCCTCCTCAACAGGGAGGCCAGGTCCGGCCTCGCGGAGCACGTGGTAGACTTTGAGTACCTCTCCTCTTGGGAGGTAGGATCCAACGTCTTGTCTTCTTTGCATGCGGGGTACCCGGTCTGCAGGGTACCAACAGTGCCTCCTGGACCCACCTCAAGAGAGGCGACAATCCCGTAGGTGGGCCACCATCATCAATGCTAAGAACGTCGACGCGGGTGTCCGAGCTTGAGGTCCGACGGGGGAGCACGAAGAAGAGTGAACTAGGACCTGAACAAGAGTGACTGCAGAAAGAATAATAATGCTCATTGGTTACAATCTTCCTACTCTCAGCTTTATTATGGCTTACAATCCTTAACCAGGCCACGAGGCCTGAGTAATTCAATGCGATAGTATTCGAGTATTGGTTGCCGCCTCATCCAAAAATGTGTACTGTCCGAACCCGTCTTACTTTGACGCAACACCAGAATATATAGAGTGGCGTACTTAATTGGACCAGACTAAGTTTTTAGCACACTCCGGACCTGTCATTTACATTGGTTTTCAGGCGAGTAGGTCATTCAGCGGCATGAGATCCCAAACGAGAAAAGTACCAGAAATACTCAAACACATCACAAGTACTTCAGGCTGCCTGTCTGCGGCAGGATAGCACAATCCTACTATGGGCGATTAGGAAGATGTAACAGAGCGAAAATGGAACAATATACATAATATTGAAGTATAATTATGTGAACATGGTGACAGTATTCGAATTTTAGTTATTGCTTCGTCCAGGAGCATGAGTCTTTCAGTCTCCGTTACTGAACCGCGACGCTGGGAGGAAGAGTGTGTTGACTTAGGCTCACAAGGCACAGGCTTAGAGTGCAAGACCAGGCTAAGCAGGTTCCACACTCTTGACCTCCCACATACATTAGTCTTTCGAGAGACGTTCGATCTCTAGTACTCAGCCACATCATTGAAAAGGTAGAGTGTGCATATTTAGGGTGCAGAACCAGACTAAGCAGGTAGCACACTCCGGACCCCCAGTATTGGCCACATGAAAGGTAGAGTGCGCATATTTAAGGTGCAGGACCAGGCTAAGCAGACAGCACACTTTGAACTTTCAATTAGCTTTTCATGGGAGTGACCGTTCAGAGCCATGGGACTCCGATCAAGAAAATAACCAAGGACACCGGACACGTCACAATTACCTAGTGGCGTCAATATAGTCGTGGCGGCAAGTGGTCGTCGTGTGGTGGCAGATGTAGCCATGAGGAAAAGTGTACATGCTTAGAATCAAAGTGCACAGGATCAGGATGCAAGACTAGACTAAGCAGGTTGTACATTTTGGACCTCTCATTGGCGGCGGTGGCAGTAGAAAGTTGTTTTGTTGTGACAGCAGCGGCCACCGGAACACAAAGTGTGTGTCCGCCGGGTCAGCTCGCTATGGAGCGAGAAGCGCCGCTGTCCTCCCTGCTCCCATCATGGCGCGAGGGTCGAGATGAGCTAGCGATCGACTGAGGGTTCACCAATGTGGTGAGACTTGAAAATCCAAAAAGGTGCTCCTTCCTAACGTGCCAAATGTCGAAGTGTTTCAACGACACTTCCCCGGGTACTACTAAGAAGTAGCCCGCGGAGGTTCATATTTAGACAGGGAGCAAAATCAATATCCAAGAGCGAGGTGACACAAGGAGTTTTACGTGATTCAGGCCGCCTGAGCTTAATACCCTACTCTACAGGGTGTTTGTGTATTGGATTGCTTTGAGCGAGTATGCTGGTGACTGGTGAGCTAGTCTGAATGACTTTTTGTCGGTGGCTGTTTGGTCTTTTTATAGGTGAAGAGCCGACATCTTATATTATAATTGGGGCCCGACAGGTGGCCTCGAATTAATTAATCATGAAAGCATATTAACATGCTTTGATGACACGTTAATCGATCTTGATGGTGCACTAAAGTGTCCTGATGACATGTTTATGAGTCTTGATAGATTTTCATAGTGCACTAAGATGTCTTGATGACACATTAATGATGTCTTGAAGCCGCTTTCATGAGCCGCGGGACGCGTGGCAGCAACGGACCTCTCCTCAGCAGAGAGATTGGATCCGAAACCGCAGGACGCGTGGCAGCACCAGACCTCTCCTCAGCGGGAATGCTAGGTCCGGAGCCGCGGGACGCGTGACAGCACCAGACCTCTCCTCGACGAGAAGGCTAGGTTCGGAGCCACGGGATGCGTGGCAGCACCAAACCTATCCTCAGCGGGGAGGTTGCATCCGGAGCCGCATGACGCGTGGCAGCATCAGAGCCCAACTTAGCAGGGAGGCCAAGTCCGGAGTTGCAGGTCATGTGGCTGTGTCGGAGCCCTCCTCGGCAGAGAGGCGAGGTCCGGCCTCGCGGAGCATGTGGTAGCCTCTGAATACCTCCCCTCTTAAGATGTAAGATCCAGCGTCTTGTCTTCCTTATATGTAGGGTACCCGATCTATAGGGTACCGACAGAGGGAGTAGTATATGTACAAGACTATTATAACTTCCATTTACTCCATCTGTCCCAAAAAATTTGTCATTTTGTAGTTCATTTTTGAACTACAAAACAACAAGCTTTTTGGGACGGTGAGAGTACCCTTTAGCCACCTATCTTTCATCATCGGATTTATTAAAAAAATGTCCTCTCTCTTGAATCCCATGTATTTTACTATAAATTTTAAATGCTTCAACCCCTTATATAAAGGGACGGGGAGAATTTAGTCGAATTTTCTGTATCTAGCAGAAGAATTGCAATTGCAGAACAAAATGCATCGCTGTCGAACCCTCTGCGCCAATTTATTGTAGAATCGCTTCTACCATTGCAGAATACGAGGGAAGTACCTTAAGATGATCGAACACTCAAAGTTATACATAAAAACTGAAAATACAGCAGGATTTTATTTAGTTTGATCAGAGAAAAATAGTCTAATCCAACAATGTTTACTTTTATTTCCGGTATAAGCTATCATCCATACAAAAATGGTTAAAGGGTAAGGGTAACATGTACCGGGCTCAAACATACAACGGTAGAGTCCACTTCAGGGCTGTACAGTTCTGAGCACTAGGCGTTAATCTGCGGGGAGCATTGTACAATAGGCAGCAACACCTAATAATAACAATGGCATCCATGTCAATGGGGGAGACAGTGCCACGGGTGCCGCTCCATAAGCTGACATTAGCATTGAACAGAACTGCAAGGAACACAAATCTAAATTATCCTCAACAGCAATACATGAAAAAACGCATTGTCAGAAAATTTGAGGGATAACCACACCTTTAAGTGTATTGCTGCAGTGATCAAACACGATATTAGAAGACACTTCCTTGCCCAGCTACCGCAGAATTGAATCAACACATATACCATCTTGTCTACTAAAGGCCTCACGGAACCTGGCAGCAAGCATGTCAAATAAGCGGGTGTATTTGTTGAGCCAGCAGCATATTCTGTTCTTCTGCTGTGTAGCAAATAAGCCATAGCTTTTTCTGCAAACAAGCCATATATAAGGACTACTACGGGGACAACCACCAGATGTAAGAAAGGCAGTGTGATGACAAGCACATCTGGGTTGCTCAGTTTGTCCGCCATCAAACCACTGTTATTAAATGGTATGCTCCATCCAGATAGGTACATTCGAGCAATTTCTCCATTTTCAGATGTAGCACGACCCCAAAACCATGGCATTTCAATGAGCCAGAGAACATATACGATCAGAGAAAACCAGAAAGGTTTACACTTTGCACCCTCCATGAAAAAACAGACGAACCAAAAGTAGGTCTTTCTCTGCTGGGTAGGGGATGATAGAACTGACACAGCCCACCTTTGGTACGATGAACTTCGTCCAAAAAAATAATACAACAGTTTGGGGGTGAACAACAATACAATGATGAAGGCCAAATTACTGCTTAAAAGAACTTGATACATGTGGTCCCACTGAACCTCAAAAAACAGATAGTTAAGCCATGGGCTTGGTAGAATTGTCATCTTACCCTCAACTGAAAATGGTCTCTGCTCACTTGAAGTTTTCACACCATGAGAATCGAGCACAAAGACCTGTAACCGGTAGCGAGTAGGGGATGGACTTCTGTAGTTTTCAGCATTCCACTTGGCGTGAAACAAAGGCCTGTCAGCAGCGCTGGAAATAGGCTGCAGCGGTATCTCCTCAACTATCTTAAACTTATTATGAGAGTCAAAGACTCTTGCACTTACATTGTGGATAACTTGACGAGAGAAAACAAGAACATTTATATCATTTCTCAGTGACCAATTCTTTGATTCCAACATATTCATACTTCTTGAATCTGTTGGGTATGTGATCAAAACGAAAGTTTGGAATGTCTGTTTTAATGTGTTGTCTATAAATGAGACTGCACCTTTATCAATTGCCAAAATCCTGATCAATCTGGAGTCCTTCCAGTCCCCAAGCTCCCATTCCCAAAAGCTTAACTTGCGATCTCCTATTGTTGCTGTTCTCATTTCATGATACCTCCAAAGCTGCCTACTAAATTTTGCATGCAGATGGCCACATAGGTATGCTGAAATTGACTGCCTTGCAAATACACATTCATAACGTTGTCCTTTTTGAGATGTAGTAGTGAATGACAAAGGAAAATGTCCGAAAACAACTTTTGTAATTGGAGCATCAGAATGATTGGACCAGTATTGAAGCTCCGAATTTAATGCTTCCATCCTCTTATCAGTTGGATGACCAAATAGATTTGCAGGAAAACGAATGCCAACGTTCATTGTATCATCAATGCCCAGGAAGAGGTAACTTCTATCACCCTACAGTGCCCTTTAGGACAAAATTCAGTTCCAGAACTGTGAAGTAATTAACATAAATGTGTGATCATGAACAGATAGCTTGGTACACAAAATAGTGACATTAAATTTGGGAGATTAGGGCTTACACTACCTCCATCCTAGAATATAAGCATTTGTGGGTATGCACCTGGACAAGCCTAGCCAGGAATGCTTATACTTTAGGACAGTGTGCAGGGCCTTTTCATTTGGACCGAACCAAGTTTGATGATTTTCCAAATCATCAAATACGCAGTCAGGAAAAATTGGTTATTTTCTGACATTAATACTTTCTTTCTATACCTTTGACACCCCCAAAGGGGGTACTAGTTAACCATAACTAATATTTATGACTAAAAGGCAAGCAAATATGACATTTTCAAATACGTTGTTATACCCACAACTTCGTGAAATTAAATGAATGCCTTCCTTAGAGGATGAATTATTTGTTATATATATTTGGCACTCCAGTTTCCACCACAGCAAGCGGCAGAGACCCGGTGGACTGATCCCTCTTGTGTAGACCGACACCCCTCCTTTCCTGGCTCCTTCATTTCGTTCCCCTCCGCCACAGCCTCACCGCCGCTCGTGCGCTTCTTCATCCGTCTCGAGAAACAGGTAAGTCTTGCGTTTGCTCCTATAGTTGTCGTAGGCGGTTCCGTCGGGCTGCCCTATCGTGGTCATTTGCGTGGCGGATGCGTAGTCGTGTGGGTGGGGGATTTAGGGTTTCACGATTGGGATTTGGGAGATCACGTACTTGAGGGGGAGTTCTTATTTCAGCAGAATCTGACAACCCGCATCGTCTTGATTTGGATTTTGTAGGATTTGTTTGTGTCTCTGGCCCCGATGGTCGGGGTCGACGAGGCGTCGCCCTCTTTGGCTGGTGAGGCGGCAAGGCTCAGGGCGCGTGGGGTGAGGACGAAGCGGTCTTGGCCGCCCGGCTGCGGCCGGTTCCCCACACGACCACCGCTAGCGCCAGAAGTGACCGGCGACGGAGAGAAGAGAGCGGAGGGTAGGGCGGATGAGGAAGTCACCCTCGTTGACATTCCTCCCACCGCTCAGAACATCACTCAACATGAACAGAAGCAGGATAAGATGGAGATGCCGACGTCTCCAGCCGCTGTTTCACCTGCTGAGCAGAATGACTCCCTCCCAGTCCAGCAAGGGCGATATAAGGCAGAGGAGGCGGTTGCTCTGGCCGTTGTTTCTTCAGTGGAGTGCAACAGCATCCTCCAACACCTTGTACCTCAACAAGCGCTAGAGCAGGTGAAGGAGAAAGACAAAGGGGAGAATAGTGAGGTAAGATTGTTCAATGGCACTGATAAAACATCGTTGGATGGTCAGGAGGGGAACGAGACGGTGCAGATAGCAACGACCGTGGTGGGTGTACCAGAGAGCAAAATTATTGGTGCTAGTAGTTATGCACACAGTGGTAGTGATGGTGCTGGCTTGTTGGTGGTGGCGGAGGGACATGGCGGTAGTGGGCATGTAGTGAGGTATGAGGCTGTTGGTGATGCATATGGCAGGGAGATTGGAAATAGACTAAGTGGAGATGAGTTAGAGAGGAAGGTGGATGGAGAGGAGGGAAGCAGAAAGAGATGGTTGACATCCGCTTTGAATCCTCTACCCAAGAGGAGAGTGGTCTCAGCAGTACCAGTACGCAGATTTCCACCAGGCTGTGGGAGGGCAGCTGTTACTACTGAAGGCAGTGAGGTTTCAGAGGTCTCTCCTACGCACTCATTCCTCCCTGTCGGTGAGAGACCTGCTGTCACTACTGATGATAATGGAATTTTGGAGGTTTCTCCCGTGCGCACGTTTCCTGCTGGCTGTGGGAGGGCTGCTGTTCCCAATGATGGCATTGCGGTTTTGCAGGTCTTGCCTATACGAGCATATCCTCCTGGTTGTGGGAGAGCTGCTGTTACTACCATAGGGAGTAGAGATAAAGAGATGATGCAGTTAGGAGCCACACTAATCAGTAATGGTGATGCCTCAGTGACAAAGGCCTTGGCTGCAATTCCAGATTCAGATTGTGCTGCCAATGAGAAAGTGGAAGGAAAGAGGGTGGTGGAAAAAGGATCTACCAAGGAATACAATAAGATCCAAGAGTTTTGGGTTGCTAGTGATGCTTCTCAAGTTGATATTGTTTCAAAAGTGGCCTCTTCTAAACTGGGCAATGATGAGACTATAAATGACAACGAAGATTCTTACCAAGAAGACGATGACAACTCGAGGGCACTTGTTGTGTATGGTGAAAACACAAAGAAGATGGAATTTAATGTCAATCTCCCTCCGCTCGTTCCTTCTAGTTCACACCACGAACAATCTGGGGATAGTGATGTAGATGATCGAAGGAAAGTTAAGAAGTTGCTTCAAAAATTCCAAGGGGCATGTCGAAAGCTTATGCAAGTTGAGGAACAACGCTTACGCAACATCAAGAGGATTGACCTTGAAGCTATTAGTGTAATAAAGAAAGATCCTATGTATACAAAGTTGGGTGCTATAGTGGGAAATGTCCCAGGTGTGGAAATCGGCGATGAATTTCACTTTCGAGTGGAGTTGTCGCTTGTTGGTCTTCATCGTCCTTACCAAGGAGGTATCGACACTAATAAGGTGAATGGAATTCTTGTTGCCTTAAGCATTGTTGCGTCCGGAGGCTATCCAGACGAACTATCAAGCTCGGATGAATTAATTTACACCGGCTCCGGAGGAAAGTCTAGTGGCAAGAATGGAGCAGAAGATCAAAAACTAAAGCGTGGTAATCTTGCCTTGAAGAATTGCATAGAAACAAAGACCCCAGTTCGAGTAATCCATGGGTTCAGAGGTCATAGTAAAGGTGAAGTTGCTCATTCTAAAGGAAAGCAAGTCTCGACATTCATTTATGATGGCTTGTACAACGTGGTGGCTTACTGGCAAGAAGGCCCGAAAGGTTCAATGGTCTTCAAGTATAAATTACAAAGGATCCCAGGGCAACCACAATTAGCCCATCATGTAGTCAAGATGGTGAAGAAGTCAAAAGTACGTGAAGGTCTTATTTTACCTGATATATCTCATGGAAGCGAGAGAATACCCATATGTGTCATCAACACGATTGATGGATTGAGGACAGCACCATTCAATTATGTCACCAAAATCATATATCCAAGTTGGTACAAGAAAGAACCTCCAACGGGTTGTGACTGCACAAATGGGTGCTCAAACTCTGTTAAATGTGCTTGTGCGGTGAAGAATGGAGGAGGAATCCCATACAATTTCAATGGAGCTATCGTTGAGGAAAAACCTCTCATATTCGAGTGTGGCCCATCATGCAGGTATTTCTCTGAAAAACTTAGCTAGTTCAGTTAATTGTGAGCTTGACAGAACATTTGCTTTTTGTTATTTCTGTTAACATCTTTTATATTTCCATATTTAGATTTTTAAATAGGTAATTACTTATACTCACATTAAGCTCAAGTCTAATTTCAGATTCAGACAACTATGAGGTAACTCATTAAAAATAAGGATTAGCAAAAGCTGTTGGTGGCAGATGAAAAATTGGATCAATAATTTAGTTCTCAAGTTAGTAGATTTTGATAGCAAACATAATGATACAAATATAATCAGCTTAAACTGAATTAATGATCTGGACCTATATCTAAGTGAGCTAACCAAATGATAACCACCATGTGCAGGTGTCCGCCAACATGCCACAATAGGGTGAGTCAGCATGGTGTTAAAATCCCACTAGAGATATTCAAGACTGGTCATAAAGGTTGGGGTGTAAGATCTCTCGGTTCTATCTCTTCAGGCAGTTTCATATGCGAGTATGCTGGTGAACTATTGGAAGATAAAGAAGCTGAAGAGAGAGAAAATGATGAATATCTATTTGACATTGGTAGCAACTACCAGGATAAGGAACGTTGGAAGGGGCTAAATCCAATTCCAGCTTTAGAATCTTTTGCTTCATCCTCCGAAACAATGGAATGCTTCACACTAGATGCAGCTGAATGTGGAAATGTGGGAAGATTCATCAACCATAGTTGTTCGCCAAACCTCTATGCGCAGAATGTTCTCTGGGACCATGATGATGTGCAGAAGCCACATGTTATGCTCTTCGCTGTTGAAAATATTCCACCACTACAGGAGTTGACGTACCACTATAATTATAAGATAGGTCAAGTCCGAGATAAGAATGGTGATGAGAAGGTTAAACACTGCTACTGTGGTTCCTCTGAGTGCTGCGGCAGGCTCTACTAGAGCTGCTGACTGTTAAATATGTTGAAAACAGATCTGTTATATCGTTGATCGTGGTGCATTTTGTCGGTGGCATTGTACTCTTTACTTGTTATACATGTTAGTTCCTCTTGGATAAATTGTGACCGAAATTTGAAGGTATCGAGCAGCATTTGCTCTATTTCATCTTGTAGGAAACTTTCTGGTCCATTGTACTGGGTTTAATACTTTTCATAAGTTTGAATGTATCTTCATTTTTCATGATTTTTTCTTCTGGTAAATGAAGCACCACTTATTTGCAACATATATCATGTGAAACATTCAAGATGAATCTGGAAGGTAAAATTGTAAGCTTATATGAGTGATATTTAATTTGGAATAAAATGCACTGGTGGACTGTGTCATTTAGGTCTTTGAACTCTCAAAGTGCACATCTGAGTTTTTAAACTTGCTAAAGTGTGTCATTGAGGTCCAAAGTTCCGAAAATACATCTTGTGCTATGATGTGGTTTTTGTGGCTTCTTTTAAGCATGACTTCATATCTCTTTATTTATGAGCACACTGTTATGTACTCCCTCGTCCCTCCGTCCCCAAGAGGTTGTCGTTTGTTAGTTTATTTTTGAACTAACAGGCGACAACCTTTTGGGGATGGAGGGAGTAGACAAATAACAAGCCCCAATATTAATTATAATGACAACATTGATTTTTGCAGATAATGAATATGAAAAAAAAAAACTCAAGTAACATCCATATCAATGGATATAGTGGTATTTTCGGCACTTTGGACTTAGATATACAATTTAGCAAGTTTAGTGATTTAAATACGTATTTTGAGAGTTCGTGGACCTAAATAACACCTCACGACAAGTTTAGGAACCATTCTTACACTTTACTCTTTATTTTGTTGTGCTGTCTTTACACGCAAGTATAGAACTGATAAGTGGTTTTAAATGCACAACTCTGGGTTAATATTAGCTGTTGTGGTGATGTACTCCATCTTTCTTTTGATGAAATTTAGGATTGCAAATTCTTTGTGCTAAAGATATCAAAGAAAGATAGAATGTGATGGCAAAGCCCGTGGGTGCCAAATTCTTGTACATTTAAACAGATATGTCAGTCGTCCAGTTCATCGAGTCCCTTTCGCATGGACTCTTCTATTCATCTTCTGTCAAAGCTTGGCCATATTACAGTTTAGCTTGGCCATATTACAGTTTACCCATTGAAACAATAATAAATCTCAGATAGATCAACAAAAAATTGACTATTCTTAGTATTTGAGTATGGAATGGTGCTTAGCATTACTTCTGACATAAGGAAAGGTCTTACCTGAAGAAATATACTACTGATGGTGCTTAATCGCTTAAGCTGCGAGTTAACGCTGTAAGTTGAGAAGAAATCCAACTTTCCTCCTCTGTAGGGCACTCCGTATGTATCATGATTGCCTCTAATATCAAATACCCTGCTCTTATCAATACCGCCTTTTCCAACAATTGTATCAATAGTTTTCTTGTAAGTAATCCATTCGTATTCATCCTGTCTTGAAGTTGTTCTTCTCCGATTCTTTGCATCTTATTAAAATGACAATGGAAAAGAGAAGTTAGGATTTAATCATGAGAGATCATAAAACTGCAAGCACAACAATAACAAACAATCATACTAATCGCATGGGTTCTAACAAGCGCTTCTACGTCCCATACTTGCAAGCAAAGCAGTCGCATACTTGGCTCTTATAACTTACCCTTATTAATGCCACATCTAATAAAAAGTATTATGCCGATTCTGTTTTTCAGTTTTGGTCAATTATTACTGTCCAAAATCATTTTTACGTGCCAGGAACTATGGATCTGTCACTAAAAGGTCAAGGAATGGATAAAGTTACTGTGTCAGTTGGTCTATTAGACATAATTCTTTACGATTGGAATATTATATGCACATACATTAAGGAGCAGCATTGTTTGGGGAAAGTGTATTTTGTTAGGAAGAGTTCTCACGCTGTGGTCATACCATAGCTTAATAGGAAACTTCGTACAATGATGATACAATCTATTTGTTGAAAGGGCATTTGCGCAGGTACATGTATGTACATTTCCTGCATATAGCCATGCAAATGATAGCTCATTCCGTCATAAGATCATCCGAGAACTTTGTATTATCGATGCTACGTTTCTCGAAAATAGACGCAAGAGAGACGAGAGCAGCAGCGGAGGGCTCACCGGTGATGTCTCCGGTGATTAGAAGGAGGTGAGGCCGGATGACGCGCAGAGCACCGCCGAGAAGCCGCGCTAGGTCGGCGGCGCGCTCCGGGCGGTAGGAGCTGATGTGGAGGTCGCTGACCTGTACCACCCAAGCCACGTCCCCGTCCATGGGGAATGCCGACCTCGACACCGACGCGTCGTCGTCGACCGCCGCTCGCCCCGAGGCGCACCGCAACGAAAGGAGGAGGAGGACGATGAGCAGAGGGTAAGGCATCGGGAGCCGGAGTTCGGAGGCAATCGCTGCGGTGGCCGGGAAGTGGGGGTGGGTGAGGGGGGTCGGCGGGTAGTCGCGGGGATGGTGTCGTGCCGTGCCCCCCGCTGAGGAAGAAGAGTGCTGGGTCCGCAAGGCACAGAGGCGATTTTGGGCCGTGGGCTGAAAGCATGGCTCGGCCGTGGGCTGGCTCATATCGGGCTGTGTGGGCAAGATAGGCTAACATTACAGTGGCTCGGGCAAAAAGCAAAATTCCCATTCAGGCTGGGCTTCTTGGCATAAGCCCGATCGATGGAGCAGGCAGAGGCAGAAGAGAACCGCCACCGCGAGCAATGCGGGGTACGCCGCACGCGAGGGCGAGGGGCCTTCCATCTCACGTGATCATCATTAACGTGAGCACCAAATACGTATTCAACGCCTTCGAAGCGATAAACAACGCCCGGAAACCGCGGCGTCACATGCACTGGTCGGCGCTCTCGGCTCTCACCTCACCCCGACCGCTCGGCGCTCGCCATGGAAACTGGAATCTCTTGAGCTGCGTGACCCGAAGCTTTCCACGGATTATTAATCAAAGCACTGACCGCGGACCGCACTTCTATGGCATTAATTTCTGGTCAAGTTTTCTAAAGGTGATTTATGCGAGAATCGGGTTACTATCTGAAGAGAATCGAGCTGTAATTTTCTAAAATAAACTGTTAAAAATTAGACAGAGAATCCCTTCAAATCCTGACGACGACGTGCGCGCCAAAGATGGCTACGTGTCAACGCGATGGAGATTGCAGAGACGCCAGCCGCCTCTGCGTAGACGGAACAATGGTCAAATATCGGTACAATCTCACGACGCCAAACGCTCAACTTATAAAGTATATTCTATCTTCTAAACTATATTTTATATAATTTATATTTTTAGTATTGTGTTCTCACAAAAAATTTTAAGTATCCACCAAATGGCCTCATGCATGTACGAGTACCGTGCGCTGCATGGCGTCTAGTGTACGAATCACGAAAACGCGTTTCGCGTCGACGGATCAGTATTACGCCTCCTCAGAACCAATTATCTCGTCAGGATTTAGCTCAACCCGCTGGTTAGTAGACGCGAATTAAGAGTGTGTTTAGTTTAAGAGATATGGTGGGACGGGACAGGACGATCCCACTTTTCTGATGTTTGGTTTGAAGACACATAGGATGAAGTCATCTCTCAAAAGAGAATATTTCACTCAGATGCGGAATAGAATCATCCCACCAAAAATATGGGGACGGATCCGTCCCACATCCGTGGAGGCAGGCGCGCAACCCTCCGAAGATACTCATAATCACATGTCTCTGTCCCATCCTTTCATTCAAACAGGACACAGGATCATTTCATCCCACACCATCCCACAAAACAAACAAGAAACAGAGATCGTCACATCCATCTAGACAAACAGAAAACAGGATCACCCCATCCCTGAACACTGAGATGGATTCATCTCATCCCATTTTGACTCCTAACCAAACACATTCTAAAGACTGTGTAGTCCGATGCAGGTCACACAGTTTATTTCGACCTTTTTTTTTTCAAAAGCTTTGTTTCGACCTTTGGACTCAACTGAACTGATCGCGTTCAGAAAATGACCCGAATTGACGCTGCGACAAGAAGCACCGGTGAAACACAGGGGGCGCAATGGATGCAGAAGCGCGTCGTGGTTAGTACAAAAATGGAGACAGAGGGGGAGAGCGGACAACATGAGGGCACCATTTCCGGCGCGTTGTGCGTTGAGCTGCACATGCACCACCGCACACGGCACACGCGCTAGATTAAACAGCTAGCGCCAACGGCATGCATCTCCAGTAGCGGTAAGCTTCCAAGAGGAAGGCGCCAAACTCGCCTATGAATCCCACGAGGAGGCGCACGGTTCCCTCTGAACGACGGAGTATCTTCTTCGTGCACTTGAAACAAGGAGTTTGCATGTACTGCTGGTACTTGTTTCAAGATGCAAGCCCTGACTTGAATCTGGAAACAGCAAGCGAGAGGGACGCGTTTGAACGATCTCTTATGTTTTTTTCAAGGAAACGATCTCTAATGTACGTATAGTATAAAAATGGCGAGGTCAAGTTCCTTAGTCAGAACGTCGTCGTTTCCAGTTGTCTCATATAAGCGGCATGCATGGGCCTTCGTCTTGGACTGTTCTTTGGACGGTGGCAAGACGCTGTTGGCACTTACCATGCATCCAGCCATGCCTTTCCTCTCTGTTCAGTGTTCACGGAAAAGAAGCTCTGTCTCTGTCCAACAGCGCCACTGACACCCATAAACTCCAGGAATTGACTACCGGTACTACTTCAAACCCCCATCTCATTCTCAACATGACGAAGCCGAGGGGAAATTTTCGCTTGCCATTAACGAGCGCAAGAGCTGTTGCATTTTGGGGGAAGTCAACGCAGAGGCGCAAAGCACAAGCAACTTCTTAAAATCAATTGAACTGTATGAATATGAGGAAACGAGAACTGATTTCTCACTGACCATGCAGCACTCTCATTGCTTAAGACACTGTTTGGCACAACTTCTGCTATAGTTTTTTCATATAAATAAGTTGAGGGTGTGCTAAACAGAAAGCTTCTGTAACAGCTTATTAGTTCAGCTGCTTCTTACTAGAATGAACTAAAAGCAGAATATAAACATAAGTTGCTTTCTACCAGCTTTTCAAACAAGCTGCTTTTATAACAAGTTTCAGCTATGTTAAATAGGGCTTAAGCCCATCTTTTTACGATGCAGAGCACATAATGAAATTATATGAACATATGTTTATTGCTCGTGAAAGAGAGAGAAAAATGGATACATGAATGTTTATACCTTGAAGCATGGAACATGTCCTAATAGTCTACAGCAAGAGGATCTAACGTACCTAAGACTGAAGAGCAACTAGCAACTAGGTAATGTGGAAGACAGTGCCCTTCTTATTCAACTTCCTTTCTACTTGAGCGGAGTTCTATATCAACGAACCAACAGAGGAAAAAAAAAAGAATCAAAACACGGAGGAAAAAAGAAGCACGGTCAGAAGCTTACGGCGGCCGCGCCATTGTCAACCTCGCAAGTCGCAGCAGGCTCTGTTTCACATTGCCTTGTCTGCTCACTACCTGTCACAGAACGAGCATGCACCTTGTACAGCGATCTTCCGTCCCTTTCAGACCATGCATGCTCATCGACTGGTCTTGCCTGCCGGGCCGGTCGGCCTCACGTCATCTGTTGTGCAAGTGGTTGGAACCGGTGGGCACTGTCCTCTTGCAGTCCCCGATCATGTCCGCGGGCGCCGGCACCGGAGCCATCGGCCGCAGCGGGACTACGGCCACGACGAATGCCGACGCGCGGGCGGCGTCGACGGCCGTGAAGACGGTGCAGCCGAGGAAGAAGAACGAGTGGACGAGGACGGTGATGAGGAGCCAAGATCCAAGCAGTCCGCCGGCCGCCGGCGGCCTACTATCCCTCCGCCGACAGCAACCGACCATGCTGGCCTCGGACGACTGGTAGTCCTCAGACAGCAACCGACAGACCTTCTCGCCGGCCGCGGCACGCGCTGTCGGTGGGCGGAGGCAGACTGGCGGACGGCGCGGCGTGGAACTCTGGTGCACATCCACGGCGAGAGCGCGCGAGCTCTGAGAGAGAGAATGCGCTTGGACTTTTGCAGGGCTTTGGTTGCTGATCGAGCTCGAGCGGTGTTGCGTGTAGTGCCCGAGTACTGTACTGTAGTATAAAAATGACGAGGCGCCCCGGGATCTAACGCGACGTGGACGAACCAGATCGTCGCACCAGCAAGTACGCTCGTCTTACAGCTGGGCCCCGAACGTCGAGACGGGATGCCGCGGCTTATTATATGGACAACTTGAAAAGAGGCGTGGATGTCAGGGCGTGGTCAAATGTCTTCCAGTCTGGACGACTTCTTAATCTATACGTAGGCTGCATCAAGTTAATTAAGAAGAGCATTGATCTACTTAAACAGGATATGCAGCAGATTCTTTTTTTTTTATGAACACATAACAGAAGGGGTCACATATAACAGGAACTCCTATATATTATACTCCCTTCGTTCTAACATATTTGTCACTTCTTAGTTTATTTTTAAACTAAAGAGTGACAAATATTTTGGGATTGAACGAGTATGCGGATAACAGCAACAATTGTACTTCTTTGGTAGAATGTCTGAAAAGAGATGAATAGACGGATTTTTCAAGGAACGGAAAAAGACCCAGACATGGTGGCTGTAATGACAAGGGAAGAATTTCACTGGAAGCTACAGCGGGTGAAGACTACTTGTCATTGCAGGTGCAGGCGTCCGGTGAGAGAGCTTATCCCCTCCCGGCCTTGACACCAGTATTGTCACTTTTGGCCCTGTTTGGTACAACTAGAACTTGTTATAAAAGTTGCTTGTTTAAAAAGTTGGTAGAAAACAACTCCTGTTTATATTCTGCTTTTAGTTCATTGTGAGAAGCAGCTGAACTAATAAGTTGTTACAGAAGTTTTCTGTTTGCCACACCCTCAGCTTATTTTTATGAAGAAGCTGCAGCAGAAATTATGTCAAATAAGACCTTTATTTCTCTTGCTTCCCTAGGCAACGCAAGTTGCCATATGTAATTTTTTAAACTTTGTCTAAACTTTGCTCCTCCTTTAACAATTTATCTAAAAAAACAGTTGTACTTCGCAGGATGTATGGTCGAGATGCAAATCAAACTTTTTCTGACTGATTTTACTGCGTTTCGAGCTTTCTTCTGCCCGAGTCGCCTCGTGCTAAAGCGGCCGGTGTTGGGCGACGGCGATCCAAGCGCAGCGAGGTTCTTCGGCAGAATCTTTCGAGCTGGTTTCGAGTCACTCCTGTCCTAGCTAGGCTGGCTGGCTGCTGCGGTCAAACGCGGCAGGACGTCGTCGCCGTAGTGTTTCTATACTCGTATTCAGTAGCTAAGCTGTACTGTACATAAACTAGTAGTTCTAGTGGCAGAAGTTTCTGTTTCTCATAGCATGCAGAACTGAGGGCCAACCAGCACGGCCCGTCCATATTGGCCGAAAACTGAACTGGGCCAATATGAACAGACCCACGATGTAGCCCATAGAGTGCGTAAAAGCGCAACTCCTATACTCAGCGTGTTCCACAAAAGGCAAGCTGTAGAACGCTTGGAGATTCGTGCGGGTGGGAATGGAGGAACCAGGTGGTTGCTCGTGTTTGAATCCGCTTGAACCGGTCGTGTTGTTTAATACAAGATGAGATCCAACTTTGAATAATTTTTTAATTTTAAATTTGTGTTTTTCTGTCAACCCTCAAAGTTTACCATTTTAACATTGCATCTGTATTGAGTCTGACCGTATTTTAGATGTAGTACGTCAACATTTTTTTGTGAAAATATTGGAACTTTATTTCTTAGCTATTGAATCAAGTTTAGATAAATATCGAACCAAATAATTTTTAAATATTGAAGGCCTCTTGGTGGGCCAACGTTGACCAAATCCTCAGATCAGTGGGCTATTGGGCCAAACTACAAGCTGCTTATTGTAGAACGCCCTTTCATATAGGGGATCCCACGTAAAAGAGCCCTACATGGTGGAAGTCTCTTGTGTCTTTTTTTTTCCCTGAAATATTTCTTTTTTCTAGTATGAAACCTTTTTCCCTGAGTCTCAAAGTTTATTTGATTTTTATCTCTTCCCGGACGTTACCCAAAACCCGGCTGACAGGAAACATACAAAGTGCACGGTATTAGCTCAATTAAATAGCTGCACTGGAAAGGCCTATAACCGTGAGATCAGTTTCCTCGTAATGTTGAGCGTAAATCAAGCTTGCGCTGCTCACGGTGACGTAAACACCTCGTCACTACTGTGGCAGTATCAGCACGCACTGGTGATGAAGGAGAAAAACACACGGTACGATCAGAGAGCTGGCTCAAACAAGGGCGGAGTGAATGCGGCGGAGCCACGCCATGATGAGCCCGGCCCGGCCGTTTTGCCTTCGCCGGGGTTTCTTCCATCTCTTCTCTGCGACTGCGCGCTCTGCCCGGGGGCGCGTCACGCTGCATGACGCGCGCATGCATGGCCCCAGGGCGTGCCGTGCCATGCCATGCCATGCAGGCCAGGCTGGACCGATCTGAAACCGATGCCTTCCTCCGCGCGCGCCCGCTCTCTCGATCCGCCAATGGCGGACCGCCAGGCCAGCAGGCGGCAAAACAAGCAGCCAGGCACTGTGCCGGCGTACGAAAGCAATCGAGAAGGCGAGGGGGGGCGGGCGGTGCGCGAGGATATCTCGATCGTGGTAGGCGGGCTGCTCCACTTGTGTCCCCCGGCGCCTCGTTCTCCGCCCCGGGGAAGAGGCGCCGCGGGGCACAGCAGCAGCAGCATGATCGTGTCGTCGACGCGCGTCGCGGCGGCAAGGGGTGTCCTCTCCTGGCGTGGACGCATGATCATGGCGCCGGCAGGGGGCCGCGCGCGCCGGGGATCTCTAATACTACTACCTCATTCGCGCCTCGCGACCTAGTAGCTCTCGCGCGCGCGAGGCTCTTTAATCATGGTCTAAGATTTGAACCCACTCGATAATCGTGGCGTAGATGCATGAGTGGCGCCATTAGTGTGCTAGCTGCCCGCTAGCTGCGTTTTGTGTGCAGGATCCTGTTTCGTTCAATCCTGCGCCCACGCAGGGGTTAGAGTTAACAAATTAATCCTTGTACCGGTACCCTCTCTGCTGCTGCTAACCGCGCGGCGAGGAGTGTATTCCAAGACAGAATGATTGTGTCGCTCGGGGAGGCGTGGATTCGTAAAGTGCGTCTTGCTGCTGAACATGGGCCTTGACCGAGGCATCCAGGCAGGGAGGAGGAGGAGGCATCCTTCCACACACACATGCATGACAAAAGCAACAAGAGCTGTAGCAACCCTCCCAGTCTTCTCATTCTCTCTCGTCCCTCTCTCCTTCCATGCAAATCTTTTGCCTCCTCGCTCTGCGTCGCCTGCCTTTCTCACCGGCCGGTCCTGCACCAGGCCTGATCGATCAGCTCCATTTACAGAACCTTTTTCTCCTCCTGTCTCCATTACTCCAGCCTAGTAAATTATATTACCCTACTAGCCTTTGCCCCCACAAGGCCATCGAAAGGCGTGGCAGCCAAGTAATGCTATCAGGTCAGGTCTCGAGGAGGTCGGCGAATTGAATCGAGAGGGAAAAAAAAAGGAGAAGCCTTTTGCTGTGTGTGTCTGTCTTTGAGAGAGATCATGCAGAGGGGAGGTCGCCATAATCCTTGCGACCCCGGGGGGGATCATAAGCGAAAGACAAAAAGGCCGAAAGGTGCATCATGGTGCCACATGCCACACCCTATACAAAAGCTAGCCCTAGAGAGCGAGGCCAGCCAGCAGCAGCAGAAGCATCCATCTCACATCGACGCAAACGTACGCCACAAACCTGTCTATAGCTAGCTCTGTTCCTTCCGTTTCCTCTAGATCGATCGATCGATGGTTCGTCGCGGCGGCCACCACCATCATCGAGAAGTCGGCGTGCTCGTCGACGACGAGGACGAGGAGCTGCTTGATGAGCAGCATGGGGGGAGAGCGTGCGGTGGCGCGGCGAGTGGTGGTGTGGTGGAGCAAGGACTCGGAGACGTCGGCGGCGGCCATGAAGCCGGGGGCGTGGTGTTCGAGGCGAGCAGCAGCGTGGGGAGCGTGAGTGCAACCATGGCGTCGTCCCAGATGCACTGCTGGCCGCCGCCGCCACAGCAGCAGCTCCACCACCACAACATCGACGACGGAGGTCAGGCTGCCCCGTTCTTCCCGCTGCTGCCGCCGCCGCCACCCCAGCATCAGCCGCCCCCGTTCTTCGCCGACTTCTACGCGCGGCGCGCGCTCCAGTTCGCGTACGACCACCACTCGGGCGGCCCGTCGTCGTCGTCCGACCCGCTGGGCCTCGGCGGGCTCTACATGGGGCACCACCACCACGGCGGGTCCCCCGTGTCCGCGATGATGATGCCTCCCTCCTTCGGGCCGTCGCCGTTCGGCGACTGCGGCCGGATGACCGCGCAGGAGATCATGGACGCCAAGGCGCTGGCCGCGTCCAAGAGCCACAGCGAGGCCGAGCGCCGCCGCCGCGAGCGCATCAACGCGCACCTCGCCCGCCTGCGGAGCCTCCTGCCCAACACGACCAAGGTAACGTACAATCAACCTACTCCTCGCCGCCGTCTCGCGACAGGATCTAACATACAGTACCTACGTAGTAGATGCAACCGCATGTATCATGTCTGCGTGCGCGCGAACTCCGTTGCTGCTGCTGGCTCCATCCGATAGGATAGCTAAGCAGCAGCTACGCTAGCACACAGGTGTAGAGCTGAGCTACAATAGGAGACAGGAAGAGGGACGGAGCCGCCTGGTTGACGCGGAAAAGAGAGACCAGGGAGGAAACCAAAAAGCTTCTCCGACGCAGGAGTTACTGCTGGTGCTGGCCTCGCCGAGGAGAGACAAGACAAACACGCGAGCTCGTGTCAGGCTCGGACATCAACAATCACGCACAGCAAAACTAAGGTGCCCATCTCGAGAGAGATCCTCCGGGTTACCGCCCTCTACTAGCTATCCCAAGGATCCGAGCCATCGATCTCTGCATTGCAAGCTCGCCACGTTTTCCTATGCCACTAACAAATTTTCTCGTGCTCACAAACAATTAGTTAGTGCACCACATTCTACTAGTAGTCGTTTGTGTATAGTACTCCACGATCAAGCGAGAGCGGATTTGACCGCATGTAGGCGTGCTAATTAACCGAACAAATATTAAAGAAGGCGAGTGGTGATGGTTAGATGTCCCACTTCGCACTAAAAAGGAAGAACACAGATCGCTTGTGGAAGCGTGCGTGCACCACCAACGGCAGCCCATGCGATGCACTAGTACCATTTTGTATTGATTACGTGCTCTTCGATCGTGCTCCCAGTAGGAGAGGAGGGTGATGTGAGTCCCACGCTCATAAGCATGCCATGCCACGCCACGCTTTGCCCCTGCATGCGTACGCCGCATCCGTTCACTCTCATCATTTCGGCAACTAGTAATAAACTGGTGCTGGCTTATGGTTTCATTTGTTTTTTATTTATTTCGGGTCCTCCTTGCGACTTAATTACTGACTCATCATGCTTGTGGTGGTGGCACGGTGTAGACGGACAAGGCCTCGCTGCTGGCGGAGGTGATCCAGCACGTCAAGGAGCTGAAGCGGCAGACGTCCGAGATCACCGAGGAGGCGTGCCCGCTCCCCACCGAGTCCGACGAGCTCACCGTCGACGCCTCCAGCGACGAGGACGGCCGCCTCGTCGTGCGCGCCTCGCTCTGCTGCGACGACCGCGCCGACCTCCTACCGGACCTCATCCGCGCGCTCAAGGCGCTCCGCATGCGCGCGCTCAAGGCCGAGATCACCACCCTCGGCGGGCGCGTCAAGAACGTGCTCTTCGTCACCGGCGACGACAGCGCCGGCTGCCCCGGCGGGACCGACGGGGACGACGAGCAACAGGAGCAGCTGCAACCGGCGCCCATGTCGCCGCAGCACACCGTCGCGTCCATACAAGACGCGCTGCGCGCCGTGATGGAGCGGACGACGACGTCATCAGCGGCCGAGGAGCCGGGAGCACCGTCGTCGTCCGGCGCTGGGCTTAAGCGGCAGCGCACCACGAGCCTCTCCGCCATCTTAGAGAACAGGTCTATCTAAGCTAACACAGCATCATGCACTTGATATGAGATGTGCAAAGTGAATTTGAAACAACATAAGTACAAACAACACCACAATATCTCTCATAGTCGATCAGAATACCGCTCAACTAGCTACCTAGCTACTTATGGATTATGCATGTTTGCCAAGTACGACTATATATTTCTTTTAGTCGTTTTTCATTTATTTATAGTCTTTCTCATTTGAATGTGTCAGTCGTGGTCTGTATCGCATGGGATGATGTCTCAGCAATCAATACAAGGTTTTTCTATCTCTAAGCAGCAGATCAGCAAATCTCGATTAATTATAGGGTCTGTCTAGACTTCAGGTGACTGAAATTTTAGAAAGGGACCGTCAAATTTCAGCCACCGAGTATTAGTGGCTAATTACTGTCATTAACCTTGTAATTAACTATTAACGCTTGCTTCTATAGGTTAATCAATCACAAATTTTATTTGTGTGATTATTTTACAATCGACATAACTCTACAAACTACGGATTAACAACTACAAATTATGAATTAACAATTACAAAATTACGGAGTCACTTAGCTTCTTTCTCATCTCCGGCCACCGTACCGGCACCGGGCGTTGCCGGTGCCGCGCCCACTGTGCCGTCATGCCCATAACGCTGCACGCCGTTTCGCTGCCGGGATGCGCCGCACCGCCGCGTCGATGGCCGCACCGTTGCTGGGGTCGTACCGTTGCCGTCGCGGGTCGCGCCACCACTGGGGGAGGCCACGCTGATGATAGGGGAAGTCGCGACGCCGCGCGGGGGGCGCGCTGCGGCCGAGCTCCACCCCAGATTGAAGGTTCGCGGCTGAACTATCGGGAGGCGCCTGAACTATCGGGAGACAGATAGTGATGGTAGGGTTGAGGAAGAGGTGATAAAGGGTCAGCACGAATCTCAAAGAAGATCTAAAGGTTGCCTGAAAATTTTTAGATTTCAGGCGCCTGTAGAATAGGATTACTGTTTTGGAAAATTTCAGACATCGGATAGTTAGCAGCTAATTACTATCACAAATTACTAGTTCTTATAATTAACAACTAATACTTAATTATATAGGTTAATGAATCACAAATTTATTTTTGTTTTATTATTTTACAATTAACATAATCCTACAAAATTATGGTTTAAGAATTAACAACAGAAACATTAACACAATCCTACCATTAACCACTAAATTGAATGGTTACTGAAGCTGCCTCAGGTGACTGACGCTTAGCATTTCTGTTAATTATAAACTCAGACTTTTGATAAGCTAGAGATTAGTCGGTTCAGACAAACGAAGCATGAATGATATTCTTGGCAGCTCTTTGGAAAAATATTCAGTGCTACCACCGACTCAGTGGAATCTTGAAAAAAAAACATTTGAAAAAAATACTTAAAAGTTTTTAAAATTCTGACAATCTAAATACATGTAGATGACATGATGAGGAATAAGAACACAAAGTTCCATGTGACCATGTCCACACCAAACCTCATCCAAATATGCAAAAATAACGAAATATGATAAAAGAGGGAAAATAGTATATCTGTTGTAGTTTAGTCATCTTCCTTTGTGATTTATGTATTATTTTTGTATATTTTATATAAATATGAGTTTGGGTAGCCTTAATTTTTTTACATGTTTCCCACAGTGTCATCGACAAATATGTAGGTTTTCAGAATTTTTAAAACTTTAAGGTACACTTTTTTGGGGAATATTTCCACAATTGCTATGCTCTCCAAAAAAAATTAATGCATGCTAACTTCAGGAAGAGATATCTATAACACCCTATGCCTTTGTATGTTTCCCGTGTGAAACATCATTCTCCTTGCAGATTCAAAGTTTTCTGCTTCCTTTTGTTACATACTCCCTAAACACATGTGTGGTTCTTTATAAACATGCATATGAATGTTTTAGTCTAATTTTATTTATAAATAATGCATATGGTGGTATTTTGTTATTTTCCCTAAAGGCAGTGGTAGGTAATCTTTTTTTAATTAATGTGTTAACTTCTAACCATTGAGAGTAATCCTGGCGATATCTTTTATCAGCTAAATATTAATAAAATAGATAGATGTAGCATCTTCACTTAGTATGATATCAGCACTATTGTTCATCTTGTTGCACATATTTTTTGTTTTTTAGTGTTATATATATTGATGCAAAAACCACAATTTATTAAAAAATTTGGATTTTTTTCCATGTTAGCATCAATTTATAATCAACTTACATCATTAGCTAACCTTCTTACCGTGTGGACGACTTGACACGTTGCAGGGGAGTCGTCCACACCGTGGACGATTTGCCACATGGCAGCCACCTGCGACATCCCAATTTTTTTGAGTAATATTCACTTTTGGACGGGTATTTTAAAAAACCTAGAGACATATTTTGGAAATGTTATTAGTGCGAAAATGTAGTACGAAATGTGTAGTACACTTTGTACAATAACCAAATTCACAAAATATATCTCTCGGTATTTTAAAATATCCGTACAAAAGTGAATAAAACTTAAGAAATTTTAGCCGCAGAGGCAAATTTGCAGAGTTTAGTCAAGTTTGAATGGCTATTTTAGGACACCTAGAAACATATTTAGGAAATGTTATTATTTAGAAAAATGTAGAAAACAATGTGTGATACATTTACTTCAATAACTACATTTCCAAAATATGTTTCTAAGTATTTTAAAATAGCCATTTAAAAGTGACTAAACTCAGCAATTTTGCCTCCGCAGCCATTTTTTTTTAGTTTTATTTACATTTGTATGGCTATTTAAAATACCTATAGACATATATGAGAAATGTTGTTACCTAAGAAATTGTGGTAAATATTGTGTACTACATTTTCCTCAATAAAAACATTTCCAAAATATGTCCCTAGATGTTGTAAAATAGCCGTCCAAAAATGAATATTTCTCTGAAAATTTGGAACGTAGGAGGTAGCTGCCACGTAGTAAATCTTTCACGGTGTGGACGTCCCCTGCCACGTGTTAAGTCGTCCACACTGTAGACGGTAAGGAGATTAGAATGACAAAAAAAATTCAGTAGCTAATAATGTAAAATCGTTATAAATTGATGCTAAGATGGAAAAAATTCCAAAAATTTGGCACCTCAAAATGTGTAAAAATTCACAAGTATGTATGTTTGCCTTTTCTTGAGTGTTGTTTTTGTGAGGATAGGGACATGTGCCCACCGAAATTTGACTCTTATCTAGAATAAAAAAACCGCATTCCAAATCCATTATTAGACTGTTGGATTTATCAAATCAGTTGTCCACTTGTCTAATCATTATGATAAATCCCAACTTTGCTTCCTTGGACGCTTTTGTGTAGACTTTGAAACGAACCTTGTACACTGCCAAAAGGTAATGGCTTGGGTATGGATCGGAGTCCATTTTCTTCCCCCGCCGTAACTCCTTAAAGCGGGGGAGGTGAGCTGGTGAACCATGAATATGCAATCGTGAAGATACACTATATGGAACAACGGACACAGTGCATAAAAGGGAAGATGAAATGCGGCCGAATTGTATCATGATGCGCTTCTCTGTCCGTCTTTGTTCGGTTTCTGGTTTCTGGAACTGAAAACTGCACTGTCATGTGCACAGGATGCGTGACGCAGGCGCTTCGTGCCCAGCCAATGGCATCCAGAAGGACGCCATCTTCAGCAAGTGGAGCGTCGCCTCATGCAGCCTATCTGGAATGCATGGACCACCGATACAGCTAGAACGATTCCGGCCTTCAGTAACTGGACTGATTTGCTTTCAGAGTAATCACTTCAACACACGCTGCCGTACACGTGCAGTTCGGCGACGTAGTACTAGTTTAGATGCAGTTGTTAGCAAGCTGAATAGAACAATTGCTACTATAAAGCAGGAGACGGCATTAACACGATACCTGGAGCAACAAGCCGTCTCCCGGTCTCCACCTGAACTGAGCTCGTAAACTAGCTTCAACGCAGGTTCACCGAAAAAGGAAGTTTGTTTCAATGCACACACGAATGAAAATTGGGTGCAATGTTCCAGTTGTTCTAGACGACGACGACACTCATCAGGAGGCTACCCAAACATTAGACAATGTGCAGCGGTTGGGGGCTGACTCTCTACGGTTGCCAAGTCATCTGCCCATTGGTTCAGCAGGACGCCTGAACCGCCTCAGTTTATTCTGGCTTCTATAACATTTAAGTAAGCATGATTGGTGCAACCTACCGGTGGACTCGCATGTGTGGTCAAATATGGCATATTCTATCAGTTCTTTGGTGAGTCTTTACATGAAAAGAGCAAAAAAGATAAGGTCTCAATAGAACCGCGGATGTGAGCGTGCTGTCATCATACAGTTACATTACGTGCCCAAGAGACGTCGGTCAGAGTCAGAGGGCTACACAAGCGCGTCCACTTGTCAGGCAGCGTCGTACGTCCGGTGATGGCAACTCGTGAGCTGCCTGACATTTGTCATCACGCTACCAACCAACTTGCAATTACTGGCACGCAGTACTTTTATAGCTCGAATATTATGCATGGTATTGGTATGGTACAATGTTATGTGTGCAGTTTCTAGTGTTGCTGTGATGTAGATTTTGCTTTAAGATGTGTGTGCAAGCGCAACATCTTCGTTCGACGAAGAAATAGGAAGCTGCTGCGGCGTTATTAGGACTTTTTAGCCAGCGTGAGCATATACGAGATATGGCGCACCATTCAGTGAGAGCCACCGTACCGCTCGGCAGGATGTTCCTGTCTTTGGCATGTGATGGTGTGGAATAGATTGTGGCATATGGGTGCACCGTTCAGTGACAGCCACCGCTCGATCGGCAGGATGTTCCTGTCTGCGGGCCTGCGGCATATGATGGTGTGGCATATGATGGAGACCCTCCAGGGCTCCACACACCTATGTAAGAGATAATATATTGAATATGATGGTGTATTATACTCCCTCCTTTCTCAAAAGATTGTTACTTTCTAGTTCATTTTTGTATTAGAAGGTGACAATCTTTTGAGAAAAGAGGGAGTATTACAGAAGAAGTACTATTCATCAGATGTCTAAAATCTAAAAAAATTCAAGCGACCATTAGATTTACTTTAAGATTCGTGCAGTCACCTTATCTTCCCCTTGCTCTCCTCTCCCGATTCCATGGATCGACCCGGACTCCAGGCGTATGGCAGCGGGAAGCAGAACGGCGATGGCAGCACGGACCGGGCTCGGTAGCGGTAACGATGTCGTGCAACAGCGGCTGCGCAACTGCGACTATGCAGCCGCACGGCGGGCACGGCTGGGTGGCGCGGCAGCCAGAGGCGAGAAGAAGGTGATGACTTTTGTTAATTTTTAATTTTTAATATGTTTATTTGTAAGGATTATGTTAGTTGTAAAATAGTCAATAAAAATAATTTTAAGATTGTATATGTCGAAGTGTGCCAACAACACTTTTTAGTACTACTAAGAAGTAGTCCGCGAAGATTTGTATTTAGGCAAGAAGCAAGGTCAAGATTCAAAAGCAAGGTGACACGAGAGTTTTACGTGGTTTGGACCGCCTGAGCGTAATACCCTACTCTGTGAGGTGTTTGTGTATTGTATGATAATGCGAAGCCTGAGCTTAGCAGTGAGCGAGTATCCTTTTTTTGCGTTCGTACAGCACAACCCTTTTATATATCAGGGACTGATTGTTACAGTATACGCCGTGACCCGACGGGTGGCCCCGGCTGTAATAACCTCTCTATACACGATCTACGGTGTTAAGAGAAGTTAATAGTGTGATAACGTGTCTTAACAGTAGCATTATCAATCTTGATAGTCCTCTGATCGTGCGTCATTAATAAGGCATTAATGATGCATTAACCAGGTCTTTGTAACGGCTGACTGATAGCCCTTGAATGTCCGTGCCGTTATAGACATAGATCCAGACGTGTGACACGAGGTAGTTTTGGAGCTTCCCTCTGCGAAGAGGCGGGTCCGGAGCTACTAGATACGTGGCAGCACTGAAGCTTCCCTTTGCGCGAAGGCAGATTCGGTACTGCGGGACACGTGACAGTGTCGGTGTTTTTGATCTGGCAGATCTCCCGACACTACTAAAGTGTTTGCGGAGTTTGAAGTTCGGTGTGGGCGCGCGGAGATTCAAGAAGGTGGAATGTAATATGACACAGGAGACACAAAGATTTACGTGGTTCGGGCCGCCTGAGCGTAATACCCTACTCCACGGGATGTGTTGGTGTTGTATTGGCTGTATGAATTCAACTCAGGTGACGTGAGTTGAGTGCGCGTGTGAGCTGATTAGACCAGATCAAATTAGAGCAGGTCAGATCCGTCTCGATTTCCCTCTATGTATCATCGACCTATCCTTTTATAGTACAAGGACATGCCGTTACAAGTTGGTCTGGTCCGACATGTGGCCCCGGCGGTTACTAATATTGATACACATTTGATGCGCTTAATTACCCTTAATGACCAAGTTACGGGCTTTGACAACACCGTCACTGGTAATTAAGATCGTCCGATCGTGTGTCATTAATATAGTATTAATGACATTTAATCGGGTCTTGAAATCCTTGATTTCCCTTTGAAGATCCGAAGCCGTTGGAGTCTACCAGAGGTTTGAGGCTGGAGATCCGACGGTAGGACACGTGACAGCTTCGGAGCATGCTCTGAGGAACAGATAAGTTCGGTGCCACCAGACACGTGTCAGTTCCGGAGCTTCCCTCGGTCTTGGGTTAGGTCCGGGGGTGCCGTTATGGTACATAGCCCGGAACTTCCCCTTGGTGGGCGGTAGCTCCGGTTCGATGGTACACGTGGCGACTCTGAGACTAACCATGTTGGGGAAGCGGGTCCGTTTATGTCTAACATGTGGGCCTCCAAAGGTCTTCAAATCAAGTAGATGGCATTTCCTTGAGATCTTTGCAATCTCAAGGGGTATACGGTAACTAGGGTACCGACAGATAGCATCGGAGCCACCTTGAGGAGGGAGACAAATCCGACACTGTGGGACACGTGTTGCCTCCAAAAGTCTGCAATACTAGAAGGTGAAACTCAGCGCGTCTTCTTCTGCTACAAAGTGATACTCCCACCGTCCCAAAAAGTTTATCGCTTTGTAGTTTAAAAATAAACTACGAAGCGACAAGCTTTTTGGGACGGAGGGAGTACTTGATATGCAGGGTATCGACAGTATAAACCATAAAAAAATGTTATTTTGTTAATTCTTGTAATTAACTGTTAATTATATGGATTAATTGTTAATGATAGTAATTAGTTGTTAATTGCTCATCGCTTGCAATCTTTCAAATTTCAGACAGATGAAAATCTAGACCCATTATATTATATTATATTTTTTGCCCGGGATATATGAAGTATAGGAGATTTATGATTCAGGTGACTCGATGTAAATGACAATCTACGACATGTAGCTTACTGAAATATACTTCTATTATATATATATATAATAATTTATTATACAAATATCTAGTCTACCATATAATAATTTATTATATAA
>JAYESD010000006.1:213585755-213694610 GCA_036927565.1 Tuctoria greenei | reverse complement strand
TCCCCAAATCCTTTTTGCACTAATGACACGCGCGGCTGCGCTCGCTTCCGCTTCGGCTTCGCGGCTTCCTGTTCTGTTCTCCATATCAGTCCAAACGCCAGTGCTTATAAATAACTCCCGCCGGCCCTCCGGAAACAGACTAATCTTTCGCCCTCTGCTTGCCTATCCACTTCTCTCCCGCACACACACACCACACACGCAGAGAAGCAGATGGGAAACGCCACGAGAATGGCATCCGCCGTTCTCGTGTTTTCCCGGTGCCCGCTGCTGTTTCTCCTCCTGCTGGCGACGGCCTCGCAGGCGCTCAACGTCGGCAACCTGCTCGGGACGACGCCGGCGGTAAGCTAGGACCAGAAGGAAGCGTGCCAAATCTGAGCTTCTGCGAGTGCTTTTCGAGCCTCGTGGATTGATTCGTGGGATGATGGGCTTGTTGTTTTCTGCAGGGGAGGCAGGGGTGCAGCCGGGCATGCGAATCCGCGTTCTGCACGGGTAAGGACGCCACAACTCTGCCGCTGTCATATATTCCTCTGATCATACTGTTTCAAGTGTTCATTCTTGCCGTTCTTTCCTGGTTTCTGAGTTCCGTTTGCCGCCGCTCTTCCATGGAATGGGGGAGTAACGTACAGTTTCTGCGAGCGGAATTCGGAAAAAGCTAGGGGGCGACGACTGACAGTTGTTGTTTGCCTTTTTGTTGTCCATGATCGACGCGCCCGGCCGGTTGGTCACCCTGAAGTCCCGCCGCTGTTGAGGTACGGCAAGTACTGCGGCATCCTGTACAGCGGTTGCCCCGGCGAGAAGCCCTGCGACGCCCTCGACGCCTGCTGCATGGTCCACGACCACTGCGTCGCCACACACGACAGTACGTCCCCCTTTCGAACTCCGCCGTCCTCCTCTGAAACCGGGAAATCGAGCATCAGGAGAAACGCCCCGATAATAAGCGGGTTATCAGCTGACGCACCATAGTAGCGGGCCCGCTTCGCCCCTCGGCGTCACGCAAAGGTGTTCGCGAGCTGACGCGCCACCGAACACGATCGCCGGCCGGATCACGCTCCCAACCAAGCAAATAAGCTAGTACTCCCTCCGTCCCGGAAAGTTTGTCGCTTTGTAGTTCATTTTTGAACTACAAAGCGACAAACTTTTCGGGACGGAGGGGTACTAGTTACAAGTAAAGTAAGCGCATGTGGTGCCGGGCAGCCGGGATATGCCGGCCCGCCCCTGTTTGACCTGAACACGTCGTCCTCTCCTGCCGCGTACGTTTTCTGATCAACGCGCAGCGCAGCACCGTGAGACCAGCACCAGCCTGCCAAATGCCAACCGAGGACTACCTCGGCGCGTAGTGAAACCAACCAGCATGTGCGCCGGCCACTAGCCCCCCCCCCCCCCCCCCCCCCCCCCCCCCCCCCGCCGTTGGCCGGTAGCGGCGCCACTTCCTTCCTTTCCCTTCCCGGCACGGCACGGTTGCCGCGCCTGCACGCGTCGCCGGCGGTCGGCGTCCATGATTGCATCACCCCTAACCCCCCATATCCATCCAGCTAGCTGCCCCCGGCCGCGCGCACTCGCTCAAGCGTGCGAACCAGTGGAGTGGTGGTTCCGGCATCCGGCGTACATGTGTCGCCGCGCGCCGCGTCGTCTCGTCGAGTTCGTGCGCACGGGGTCACTTGTTGGTCGCTGACTTGCTGCTGCTGACTTATAGCTTGCTGTCTTTCGACGCAGATGACTACCTGAACACGCGGTGCAACGAGAACCTGCTCAGCTGCCTCGACCGGGTGAGCCCGGCGGGGCCGACGTTCCCGGGGAACGAGTGCGACGTCGGGCAGACGGCGTCCGTCATCCGCGGGGTCATCGAGGCGGCCGTTCTGGCGGGGAAGATCCTCCACAAGCGCGATGACGGGCACTAGCCGCCGCGTGTGGTGTACCGTGTGCGCACATTTAATTTGGTGGATAACTTGGTGGTATTTGGCATCGAAATGATGTACAGACTCCTTATATTCGAATAAGATGCTAGTAGTAGTTTATTTTTCTTGGCGGTACTTTATTTTTTTGGGCATATTGATTCAAGGGAGCGACTAGTATGCAATGTGAGATGTGATATAATCGTGCAACCAGACATTAATTCTCATCTATTGGATCTGTATCTTACGGTTGTTATATTTTTTATTTAACCCCCTACACATGATGCATTTAGATAGAAGCGATTAAGTAAAAAGATGCAACAACCGTAGGATGAAGATCTAATGAATGGGATGACTGATTGCACGATTGCACCATATCTTATATTGCATTTTAGTCGTTGTCTTGATTCAATTGCCATCTTTCTGGATTTCGGTTGTACTCCCTCCATTTTAAAAAATTACAACTCAACTTCAACTTGTAAGAAAGAGGAATTACTTTTAAAGAAAACAAGTACGAATGGCCTAATGCTAGCTGCACCAGGCACGGTATGATGGGTCCACAGTTTCTGAAAATGGCTCACCAAGTTCTTTTTTCCTCCCGTTTTTCCCCTTCTAAACGCATAGTTCACACAATAGTCACTACCAATAGCCTTTTCCCTCTTTTTTTTTTACCACCCGATTACCATCTCCGCCAATCTTATTTGGTTCATGGATACATTTTCCACGAGTGGCTTATTGACACACACACACACCCTGATGTACGATATTGTATCGTTGTATCCTAGGCTGATTGCCTCATTCAATTTTGTCAAATCTTACAGGCAACTATATTCTTAACACCGTTTCTTAGCCCGCGGATATGTGTCTAAGTCATATCTTGCATTCTCTTTAATTTCCATGCCATCTCATTGGAAAAATTCAACGTGACACTTAGTGCATGATACTATCCACTGAAAGTAGTCTAACACACCTTGTAGCGAGAAATGGTATGCCTTGTTTTTTTTGTTTGTTTACTGTATGAATCCATTTAAGTCATGATACTATAATATAACAGAATAATATGTGAACAATTTTTAAAATCAACAGTTTGGATATGCTACTTTAACCTTTTAAGTACAGCAATTCATCATTTTTTTAAGCTGTTTAAATAGTTTTTTCACCAAATTGTTGAAATATAATTCAAAAAATTTTGAATGCAATATTTAAAAAATGTAAAAAAAACCCACCAACATTTGAAAAGGCTACTTCAAAATTTTATTAAAATAATTATTTTATGTAAGTACACCAGTTCATCAATTTTAGAAAACTGTTAGATATTTTTTTATAATTGTTGAAATATAATTCATAAACGTTGAATGCAATAAAATGTAAAATATTCCACAACATTTGAATATGCTAGTTCAACATTTATGTGCAATACTCATTTCTTGTAAAATATTAAAATAGTGTTTTTAAATTTTGAAATAGGTTCTAAAAATGCTTAACCTCATATTCATATTGTTGCGTGCATAGAAGGCCGCGGTTCACGATTTTTTTTCTGAAAGGACTTGTCAAATATTTGAATTGTACTGCAAGCTTTATGGGCCGCAAAAAGTGTAGATGGCGCTGAAAGGTTAATGGGCCACATGTCCAGCGTGCGAATAGAAATGGCAAGCAGGCCTGATGATTACTCTTGTTTGGGCTGTTGTACCTTCGGAGCATAAGCAATCTGAGCCGTCGGAGGTGCCACCGACTCCCGTCCTGATCCCCTCTCCGCGCGACGCATCGTTGTCGCATCGTCGTCGTCCTCTCTGAACCAAAGCCGAGCCGGTCCATCCAACCCCAACCGCGAGACTGCGTCGTCCCGTCCCCTCTCCTCTCCGGACTCCGGCCCCTCCCCCCCGCCGCGTCGATGGGGTCGTCGGAGGCCGACGAGGACCAGCTCCTCAAGAGCTTCTTCGCGGAGGTCAGCGAGGCCGAGCGAGACAACGAAGTCATCAGGTCCCCCTCTCCCTCTGTCTTCCTCGACTGTTTCATCTTTTTTTCGATACGGAATATTCCACTTCCATTTCGTTGCGAATCCCTTCTTCTCATGGTGTAGCTTCAGATCTCATCCGTTTTGCGCACATCTTATCCATCGTGTGGCCCATGAGATGTAGTGCCAGCTGAATCCTACGTTTCGCCGAAATTTGGGGAATCCGTTTAGCTCCGACGGAACCCTAGGTAGCGTTTGTACGGTCGTTCTCCTGGTTCTGATGTCTCAATTGTGCTCCCAGTTTACAGCTCAGTTATGCAGCTTCTGGTTGTTAGTCGCTCCTGAAATTTCATGTTTCCTATAAATCGGTGGTCTGCGGAGGATTACCCCCATCTGCTCCCTTCTGTGATTATAGTACTGTGATGAGCATGATTGTATTCTTTTGTTTCCTTGTACGAGAAAAAAAATGGTTGTATTGAATGGACAGTGTGTTGGAGTTGCATAGCGGAGCTTATGATCCAATTTGATGTTGAACTTTTGCAGTTCTCTGACTAAATTGGGGATCCGCGTCTTAAAAACCTTCCTAAGCTCCCAATTAATTTGGCATACGCTAGTTTTCTAGTGCATATCTCAGTTTAATGAGAGCTATAACAGACCTTAACCAACCGAAAAAGCTATAAAATGCTATTTGAGCTTTATCTCTCTTTTATTCCCAGTTCCTAGTAAAAATTTTCTTCATCAATTGCAAGCATGAAAGTTAATACTGTCATAGAAGTAACCTTCATATGATATTCCCACAATCATTGTTTAGAGCTCTTTCATGCCTAGTTTAATGTTTTGGCAAAACTAGCGCCAACTGTTGAAGAAATAGTATGGTTTAGGAATCATAGAGTCGGGGTTTCTCCTTTACTGATAAAGGAGTTGGCACAGTGTTTCGCTGTGGAAAATAAAATGGACTGATGTCCTTACATTTATGTTCCTTCTTAGTTATATTATATTCCCCTTCCTGATATGTTGTAAATTTTATAGGATACTTGGTTGCTTCAAGCTAAACCCTTTTGAGCATCTCAAGTTGTCTTTTGATTCATCTCCAGATGAGGTGAAGAAACAATATAGGAAGGTAAGCAAACATGGGTTTGATATCTAGAAATCTTTTTATTAATTTTACTTTGTGCATGAGTCTAATAGTGTTTTTCTCACTTGTGCGCCTGCAGTTGTCCTTGTTGGTCCATCCTGATAAATGCAAGCATCCGAAGGCACAAGAAGCTTTTGCAGGTTCGGAACCTAGCCATCAATGACGATATGACATTAGTAGAGCACATAAGTATAATGCTGCTCTAATTCCAGATCACAGTATGACATTGCATTGCTGTGCTGTATCTGGATAAGTGGATATGTTTTCAATATGAATTGTACAATCATGTAAACCATCACGGAAGTACGGAACATATACCAATTGGTAATTCTGGGTATTAGCCTACAGATCAAAGAAAAAAGTTGAGATCTACCAGGGATGACATCAGTATTGATTCATTTAGCTTATTAAGAAATCGATCCTTGCAGGCGTTCAAGTATTTTCATGGCCAAATAGAGCATTAGTTCATATACTTGAAGAGAACTGGATGTGAATTTAATTAAATTGGTGTCTAGTAGCCACATTTCACAAGATGATCGATATAAATATTCACAGAATTCTGCCAAGAAGGAATTGCCTTTGAAATGGATTGTATTTTGTTTCAGTTAAATTCACTAACATGTCAATATCAATAAGGTGGACCTATGATCACCCATTTATAACATTTCTATAGGAGGCATAATTTTCAACTTTCAAGAGAATCCAAGAAATTCAGATAGTTTTCAAGAGAATCCAAGAAATGCATCTACTATTTTAGTATCTATTCTTGTGAAAGCTTGACTATTTTAACTCTATCAAAGTGCCCCTAAGAATGCTCTTTTGTGTTCAATCCACTTGCTCTCTTACAACATATGTTTCTTTCTTGCCCCTTATTCATTGCTATATATTCACTTGATGGTACCGATAAACAGCTCTAGCAAAAGCACAGCAGCTCCTGCTTGACCCGGAGGAAAGGGGATATATTCTTGATCAAGTTAGTGCTGCAAAAGGTATGATATGACCCTTTTTAGGCATCTTGGCTTTTACATTGATACCATTTTTATTTAGGTTGAGTATTTTGTCAGTTTGAATAAAGAGAATCTGAACAAACTTGTTCCTTGATGAAAAATGCAGGAGAGTTGAGGGCAAAGAGGAAAAAGGAGCTGAAGAAAGACAGTGCATCCAAGATAAAATCTCAAGTAGATGAGGTAAGACAGTTTTACAGATGATGATGTGAACTTACATAATCAACACCTTCAAAAGTACTGCCATGAGACAAATGACTAAACATAGGCATGAAGTCCGTTTTGAATTAACAAACTATCTAAAACCATCCCCGTCATCACAGCTTTCAGAACTTACTGGCCGGTGAAGCTACTGGTGGACTTATGGTTTAAATTTTAATTTCTTGCTGAAGCTACAAATTTAACTTGATTGTTCATCTTATTCCACGTGGGACAAAAACATGTAGAAGCCATCAGATATGTTGTATTAACTTCAGAAGCTTAATACACGATAGCTTTTCATAAATAGAAATGTCTGAGAAGCTTCATTTGTTGGAATCTCAACAGCAATGCTCAATCCTACAGATATGATGTTTCTTTCTGCATGCATCATTCGTGTGGCTCATTGGTTCTATGTCGACAATATGTTATGATTGTTTTGTTCTTCTGTAGGACCCTTGGAACTTTTATACGTTTCATGCATCTTGAGTAACTCAGAAGTCAGAACCCTATTGATTTATTCATGTATATTCAGGGAAAATATGAAGAGCAGTTTGAACGATCAGATGAATTTCAGAAGCAGCTAATAATAAAAGTTCGTGAAATTTTGACAGACAAAGAGTGGCGTCGGCGAAAAATGCAGATGAGGGTGAGTGATGTGTTTGAAAATCATGAATCTTATCATCCGACAACCTGAACTGTCCAATGAGCTTATTCATGTGCTTGCACAGATATCCGAGGAAGAAGGAAGACTTAAGAAGGATGAGGAGGAAACAAAAGAGATGTGGAAGAGGAAGAGAGAACATGAGGAGAAGTGGGAGGAGACGCGAGACCAGCGGGTATGTTTGCTATCTTGTTCTACCTATAACTTACGAAGCTTAAAATCCTTTTTGTATTATCCCTTCTGGTTACGCTCTATAGAGATCTCTGTAGTAGAAATAGGTCACCTGTTATTTGTTCGAAAATGTTACATAAAATTTGTAAATGGGCAGGACTAACATGCATTAATTATTGGTACTTATACAGCACTTGATATGTCGTAGTTGCTGGACACTATTTTTAATCTGAGGGTTATTTGAGCCCTTCCATCAATCCATCCTACTAAGGCCCTGTTTGGCACAGCTGGAACTTGTTACAAAAGCAGCTTGTATGAAAAGCTGGTGGAAAGCAGCTTCTGCTTATGTCCAGCTTTTAGTTCATTCTGAGAAGCAGCTGAACTAATAAGTTGTTACAGAAGTTTCCTGTTTGACACAGCTTCAGCTTATTTTTATGAAGAAGCTGCAGCAGAAGCTGTACCAAACAGGGCTTAAATGATATTTCCTTTCCATTTCTCAATGACATCCAGTAAACTTCATCTAGTTAATAATTAGCCACAAATTAGTGGCACTACATTTATATATTCCTAGTCAATCCAAATGGAATACTGCATAACGGAGGGATGATGGAACCTTTCCAATGCTCATAGCGTTAGCCCAAGTGCTTTATATAATGACCGTGAATTCAGCACCACATTCACAACTCAAGTTTCAGAGATTTTCTAGACATTTTCATTGCTATATGTCACAAATTCCCTGTCACCCAAATACAACACAATTATCTGCGCTCATCTGTATATTTGATAAACTATTTACAGCACTGAATGATTGAAGAGGTAAAGACACAGTTGCATGAACTTGGAAGATTTATTACAATGACCACGACACTGCCTAATACAATGGATTTGTGCTTTGTAGGTCTCTAGCTGGAGAGATTTCATGAAGACAGGGAAGAAGGTTAGATTGTGCAATGTGCATACAGAAATGCCTCTTGTCATTCTTGAATCTGTAAGACACTAACTAAATCATTTATACAGGCACGAAAAGGTGAAATCAAGCCCCCAAAACTTAAGACTGAAGATCCGAACAAATCTTACGTTCAAAGGCCAGTAAAGCGTGCTTAAAACTGATGCCATTAGTGTCTGCAATTGGAGAAGCACCTGTTTGAAGCCGTTGGTGGTAGCGATTCTTCCTGCCACCTGATGAAGCTACATCCTAGCAATGCTATCTACTATATTGCTTGTTGTGTGCTTCAGAACTGCCTTGGGTTTTTTAGTGTAGTTGGTGAAACATAACAGAGAACTAGCAGAATGACCGCATATTCAATCAATGTACTTTTCAGGTAGAAACTGTGGGAATCAGTATAAAGTCTTCTGTGAAAGAATCCAACTGAAATGAAATTATTCAAAGGCTCCATTCAGTGTAAGTGGTGATGATATATCTACTACATGGTTTGCTATAACCAACACTCTTACTCAGTATGGCGAACTATGGTGAAATGCGCCGCTGGACATGAACCATCCTGAGATTCTGAAGCACTAGCATTCCGTCGTTATTCATACTGCTTGCGACGCTGAATCGTGTAGTTTGTTTTGGCTTCAAACTGTTAGCGAGTCAAATTTAGATTGTAGACACGGTGGCGGTGTACGATGATGGTAACTCGTATAGTTATGAGCTGTACCCAATGCTTCAGCAGTCTGCGTATGGTGTTGTGTAGCCAAAACAATCTACGTATACAATTCAAAAGTTTCGAAATAAGTCAACTAGCCTTACTTTCTGGCCGTTGACATGAACACGAAGCTGAAACGATTGACTCTCTTTCGCCGGTGCACTAACTGCCAGCCTGGTGAGGGTGCTGTTTATGCCATCGACGAGCCTTGGTAGCTGGCAGTTGCATGTCTGAAATGCCTCTGCAGAAACAAGCCCGTCAATAACGAAGGCCCCCATTGTTGTTTCTTTCCTCGATCACCATGAGGTTTAGGCCTCCTTTGTACTGGACGACTGGCATATAGAATTTTGAAGAATTTTCACTTCCTAAAGAAACTTTACCTTAGACCTCTGTGGTTCATAGGATTGAAAAATTCCGAAAAAAGAAACATATCTGAAATAGAAAATTCAGAAAAAGGAAACATATCCGAATGGAAAAAATAGAAAAAAAATCAAGCCAAAAAAGATACTCAAATTCCATACGTCCAACCTGATGACAGTCTTTTGGTACCTGCCCGGTGGAGCCCATGCTGCTTTGCTCGCCCTTGGACCGACGGCGTCCCTCTCGCGCTCGCTTTGCTCTCCTTTCTTTCCCCTGAAAGTATTAGAGCAACCGAGGCCTTTTTTTTTTAATGACACGAGCCGTGGACACGGACACGCTGCCGAGGCTATCAAGCGAGTCGCTGCCGCCTGCCCCTCGCCTTCGTCACGCCCCGGAGCGGGACGTGCGAAACACGTCGGGAACCGACGCGACGCGCGCACGGGCGCGGCCGCTGGTTGGCTCTTGGCTGCCTCCCCGTCACCCACCGCGCGGCCGCCCGCCGGCCGGGGGTCGCGGCACGAACGGGCACGCAGCGCAGTGGAGTCAGTGATCGGTCCACGTCCACTGCCCCAGTCTCCGGCCGGAGCGGGAGTGGCGGTGGCGTCACGCGGAAAAGGCCCAGGTCCATGATGATTGAACGAGGCATGCAGCCGCCCGCGTTCCACGGACAGCAACAGGGTGGGTGGGTGACTGACGCGAGCACCGGCCCGGACCCCACACACACGCACACCCCGAGTCTCGGTTGGCTGCTGGCTGCTTCGCTCTGATACTGATAGACATGCAATTTGCTGGTACAGAAAGGCGCGAATGATGATTTGCAGCTTTGTGCGCACGTGTCGAGCGCTGGTCCGCGGCGTCGTGAGCAGGTGGCCGTTCAACCAACCAACCGAAACTTTGTTGCGTTTCAATTGCATTTCTCCTGTTGCTTTTGGAAAGATGGTGGGTTCCGATCCGAAGGGGAGAAAGAAAGGGCTATGTCAGAGCTTCGGTAGCCGGCACTAGCGGAGGGAGGGGAGGTCTATCTCATGCTGCTGGTAGCTTTCAAAGGTTGAGGGGTTACTCCATCTTGTGTACTAGCACTACTGGTAAATCATGTTTTCTACTAGTGTGTTTGTTTGTTTGCGTATATACTACTGCTGATTTATTAGCTGAAAGCTGCGGCCACCTCTAAAGTACTACTAAGTATTTGACAAGCAAAAGTGAACTAAAAAGCTCCAGAAGAAAACGTGCCATGTGCCATGTACTAGTGTGTTTGTTTGTTTGATTGTTGCTTGTTGGTGAACTCTGTAATGAATCATGTTTTTATCGACGAAGTTTTGTACGTTGGGTCATGGGTCCAGCATGCGCTGGAATTTCAGCACCAATTCAATCACGCTAAAACGTGTCCACTCAAGAGCGAGGTAGCCGCCATATATTGGCACGTTTAAAGCAACATACGCGCTTTTATCACGCATATTAAAGCCACCTCAATTAGAGACCAAAAAATAAAAAAGCATGCGCTTGCACTCTCTCAGTATGTCACAAAATTTTGTATATTAAATCTTGATCCCCATCTTTATTTCAGAAAGAGCTTGGTTGAAAAAGTCCCCATTATTGTGAGACCCCTACGAGCTCAATGGGGGCCACGGGTGCCTCAGCAAGCAGCGCAGCGCAGCTAAGAAAAAAGGTGGTTGCCAGTAATGGCCTAAGGATGGATACACGCCCCCATGAACGAAGGAGCCTTTATTTATTCGCCCCCGGCCCGCAAACCACACGAAAGATTGGTGGCGAGGCACTCGCTTGTTCATACCCATGATCCATCCACGGATCTTATTCCCCCAATGATGTGCCGTCGCGAAAAAAAAAACTTTCCATTAGCCGCGTCCGCGTGAGACGACGTCAAAGGAACTAAGCAAATTCTGATATCCCCTCGGTTTTGTTTTATTTGACGTTGGTTAGTTCAGAAGTGAACTAACCAACGTCAACTAAAATGAAAAGGTGAGAGTATTTGATAGCGCGTGTTAATCCAGTGTTTATCGTGGACATATTGCATTTTCAGTTGAACGTGTGTACTGGTACAACAAGGAAAGGAGCGGCACAACACGGGTGTTGAACTCCGACCATAGTGCTGCTCCTCTCCTGGGCATGACCAGATCACGATGGATTCATGCAACCTCTGGTCGGTCTGCATTTTCAATACGGACGTTCCGAAATCAACATGACAAAAGAACGTCAAACCTCATGTATGCTCGGCACGGGAACGGCTAGTGCAGTAGGAACAGTATTGCCGAAATGGTTCATTATCCTGAGCATGAACGATTGTTTACTCGGTTAAAACTGGGCAAAAGCATGTAGCCTTTTTTAATGATAGTTTTTTTAATGTTATGGTCAATTTATTACAAGCGAGTACAAATTCAGACACTCGCAGCCTAGAATAAGGCGACGATAACTGAATGACTAAACACACGACTGTGGACCAGACTTCGTAAGCCAATATTACGGCACGTTTATCTCTTCACATTTTTCGTAAGCGCACCTCAGATCCAGCACTCATGACATCCTCTGTAGAGTAGCTGCATTTAATATTGTGAAATTTAGCCCGAATTTTGCTCCATCGGAAATTAAACTCAAAAACTAAGTAGTGCTACTCAGAGTACTTGACCACTAAGCCAAAGCTGAACCGGGCAAAAGCATGTAGCTGAGCATCGGAAGCATTAGGTTCCTCCTTTTCTTCCTTCACTAGCAGAGCAGGCACGATCCACTGTTTTCTCCTTTTTACTCTGCTTTGCTTTACATGCTCCACACACACCTTCTTCTTTTGGTCCTCCTTTAATTTGCGGTCCTCTTCCTTTCCAAGGAATGTTGATTTTGCAGGTTAATGGAGCAGGCACTTCTGAATATTGCTCCTAAGCAGATTCCCACAGACATGTCCGCCTAGCTTCTACTGCATTTATATTTCTTCTCTAGGAGCAGAGAACAATTCATATCAAATTTCTTTTCATTTTCCACAACAACTTGGGATCCATCCCTGCTCTGCTGCTGCGCTGTGACAAGGAAGAGTTCGTTACCACCGTTCATCACTCTGACGTTACTGCCTGTTCCAAAAGCTCGCCGTCGTCGAAAGCCGTCACTTAACCCTTACGCAATCCCTTCCCATTGCCGTGCCATCTCTTTCAGCTATATATTCTCCCCCAATTTGCCGTGCAAAGCGCAAGTTTTTATTTATGCATATCATGGATAGCCTTTCCCTTCTTGAGGGTGAGCTATAGGGCCGGCCAAGCGGCCATAGCCATAGTTGATGCATTGGGTGCTATCTGTGGGCACTTACGTGAGCAGAGAACCTTTGTTTGACCTAAAACTGACTAAACGAAACTATGGCTACTGTCTGATCGAATTCTCAAGCCTATCAAAATATACTTTTATAGAGCTAACTGTAGTGTCTACCTTGTGAATCGCACAGCATATATCGATCTCGACCGACTCGTCCTGCTCCGGATCAAAATTTGAAAGCGCCACATGAAATTGTCGCGGCATATATGTAATGAATGTCCTGGAACGTGCTTTAGACATGCTTGTTGAAATGGACATGAACAGTCGAATTGAGCAGTGTCAGCGTGCGAGTTTCATGGAGTGCTGGCCTTACCGGCACTGCAAGTGACAGCCTCGTGAAGCATCTGAATTCAGTTTTTTTTTCTGTCATCTGCAGCTGCAGAGAAACATCGGGTGGCCTGCAGATACCCATCGAGTTCCAGATAATCCTTGCCATCGCCGTCAGATTCTCGCACGCAAGCCAAGCATACGCACATCGCTCGATCGCAAGTCGCAAACCAGCTAGCAGCACATGGAGATTAGAATCACCTCCCACTCCGAACTCACTGTCAGAAACCGACATGAAAAAGATCACACCCCCTATCGTATCTCTCGTCACGCCAAGTCCTTTGTTCCCCTCGATTTTATCTTTGGTCCCGGATTTCGCGCTGTTTTGCAGCTCAATTTCGACCTGGTTTTGGACGGTTCGTAGGGCGGTACATGCGGGGAACATGAACATTCCTTTCCAGTCCCTTGCAGCATCCGGATTCCGATTCTGATTCCGGCCCTGGTTCTCAAAATTATTCTCGAAAGCCACTGAAACCGTGTGCTGAAAACATAGTGTCGTATTGCTCAATGAAGCGTCTGAGTTTGAGTCTACATTTAGTGGGCTGACAATGGATAATCTTCAGTGGCTAATCTTATATACTCCCCCGTCCCGAAAAGTTTGTCGCTTTGTAATTCATTTTTAAACTACAAAGCGACAAGCTTTCCGGAACAGAGAAAGTAGTCACTTTGCGGTAGGAACTAGGAAGACATAATGATGGTCATTTACACCCTTTTTCCCAGTCTGTCTATGATAGTCTGTCTTTGTTTGGTCGGCCCAGCGAGTCTTTTTGGGTGATGCCATCATTCAAAAGTTTGTACGTCTGAGTTTATACAATGCCGGGAAAATTACGATCTTGCTTCCTTCTGCTACACTAACCAATATTTTTTTTTGAAAAATATATATTCCTGTATGTGTACAACTGTACGTGACATGCATTGTTTTTCCCTAAAGAATCTGCACGGTAGTGTATGTATATGATTCTAATAATAGTATCTTATCTGCACGAACATCAGCTAGGTGACGAGTAATCGTCGGGATCTTCGTCAAGACGTCAAACGGTTATCAGTTACGGCCAACTTCTTGTCATCTAGCAGCACAAGCTAGCGGCCTGGTTTGTCCTACCTAAACATCGTTTCTTCGATTTGCAGTTTCTGGGAAGCCGTCATGAGGCTGAACTTCTTTATTTATTGATCACGCACCAACTTCCATCAGACACGCCCGTCTTAATCACAAATAACGGTCACTAGTAGTAGTAGCAGCAGCACGAAAATCGTAGCAGATAGTACAAGCAACGTGAGGCACGAACGGGATATATGGCTGTCGTCTCTCTCTCTCCCTACCGCACCCGGCCGGCTAAGCCAAAGCCAACCACGTTTATGATCACTTACTAGTAGTACTAATTACGACAGCGTTACGTTACGCACACAAGTAATACCAAGAGCAGCGCAGCGGCTGCTGCAAACAAACAGAGCACTAAATGAAGAAGCTTCGAATGGAACGGCGGCAGGCCGGAGGAGAATTGACGATGCGGTCGTCGGGGATCATGAGGAGGTGGCGATGCGCGGTTCCCAGAAGAAGAGCTTCCCGCTGAGCTGGCCGCACCGGCGCATGTGCTTCAGCAGCTCCTCCTTGCTGCAACGCCGCTTCGCCGTCATCAGGAGCTTGTTCTCCCCGAACGTGGCGCCGGGGACGACGCCGTCGTCCTCGCCATTGCCCGGCGGCGCTGCGGTGGCGCTCAGGGCGGACGCCGCGGCCAGCGCCGCGATCGCCGTCGTGGTGGACCCGGTGGAGCGCCTGGGTGGTTTGGGCGGGTGCGGGAGCGCAGCGGGGACGGCGTCGTCGTTGATGTCGTCGCAGGTGGCGGCCGGCTCGGCGCCGACGAACTTGTTGATGACGAGCGCGGAGCGGTGCACCCGCGGGCCGCACCCGCTGCGCGCCTGCGGCTGCGTGCTCACCTTGAACTCGACCACGGTGCCCCTGTCCACGACCTCGACCTCCTCCTCCTCTTCGTCCTCATCCTCGCCGTCGGCCTCCTGCTCAGGCTCCACGACCCCGCCGCGGTTCTCGTCGCCCGGCTCGTCCGCGGCGTCGGCGTCGGCGAACGACAGGAGCAGGCGCCCGCCGCGGCGCTTCGCGCGGAACAGGGTGGGAGACGGAACGGGCACGGCCTGGACCACTAGACGGCCGTCGCTGCGGTGCTGCCTCATCTCCAGCGCCCCCACCGTGCGCCGCGCCAGCGACGGCAGCGGCGGGGGGAACGCCCTGCAGGGCGGGGGCGCGCGCGCGGCCACCTCCTCCTCGCGCTCGTCGTCGGAGCCCGGGCACGAGCGGTCGGTGGCGGCGTCGGAGAAGCCGTCGGAGCCGGTCTCCGAGCCGAGGCTCTCGGTGCAGATCTCCAGGCTCTTCTGCATGAGCAGGCTCGACGAGCTCCACACGCGCCGGTGCACGTACGGCGCCTGCCTCGGGGCGGCGCGGCCGGGAGGCTTCTGCGCCTGGATCATGTTCCACACGTCGCCCCTCTCCGGGCGATCGTCGTCGTCGTCGCCGCCGTGGTCCGTCTCCTTCAGCATCACAGCAGCCTTCTCGGCGACGGCAGATGCAGCAACCTTGCCTGCAGCGTCACCGCCCTGCTCGACGGAGTTGCACGGCTGGAGCTGCTCGGCGGTCTCGAACACTGTCAGTGCCATGTCTCGCTGCCGGTTGTTCTTCGCAAGGTGATGATGACACTGAGCTGGGCTGGTAGCTACGTAGCTGGACAGGACTTGCTGCAGGTAGTGTCACAGGTTACCCTAAAAAGAAGCAGTTGCTGTACTTGCCGCAGCTACTGGTGCTTTTTTATGTTTCGTGGATTGTTTTGTTTTACCTCGTGGAAGAGGAGTACAGCAGACAGCAGGGAGGTGACACGAGAGACAGAGGAGGCAGAGACACGAAGCCAAAACCAATCAGGGGAGCAGAGCTCTGCACGCGGTGGCAGAACGAGAGGCTGAGGCCGCCGGCAACTGGCCGACTGGGTGGAGAGATAAGCTTGGCGTCTGGGTTAATTGTGCTCTGTCTCTCTCTTGCTGCCGGCTGCTCTCTCTTCTACGCACACTCTCACCGACTTCTGCTTTGGCTGGCTGCTAACAAGACAAGGCTCGCTCAAACTTCCCCGTTCAAACGGGGGAGGTCACACGATTCGAGATGGAACCCAAGGGGCGGGGGGTATTTGTAGGGGAACGGCGGGGGAACTTTTGCGCTCCGGCTCGGCCTCTGCTCACCGCACACCCCACTACAGTAGCATGGAGGGAACAAGTACTACTTTTGCCGCCGTGAGGGCCCCTCCTCCACGACATATGCGTATTCCATTTGGGAGTGACCGTGAATTTTGAAAATGCTTTTCTTTTTCAAGAAAAGGATAGTACATGCGACCGTCTGCATGTGTTTGTGGTTGTGGTGCACTATCTTCCTTACATATTGAATTTGTTTCCTGTTTATTGCATCTATTTTTAAGAATAAGATCCTGTTCTACAAACAGAAATGAATAAAAAAAGATTTGGAAAGATAAAATCCCACCAAAAATTAAAGTCTAAACTGCAAACAGGATCGTGGCTTCCATTTCCATGAATCGAGAAGGCATGGGTGATGGGCCCAATTGTTCAGAGGAACGGCGGTAGAGTCTGTGTCAGCTGCCCGCAAGTGATCAGATGCAAGCGTCCGTCCGTCTCCCCCCTGGTCGCGCCGTTCGTCCTGCCACGCCGCGGCATTCTCCTGCCTGCCGCCGGCCGGGCTTGGCTCTGGCCGGCTTCCTCCGATCCTCGCCGCGCACGGGCCGGCGTGTCTCGTCCGTGCAACTCATGTCGTCAAATCCATCCTCCCTCCACACCGCGCGCGCGCCGTGCGGCGGGACGAACTCCGCCGGCGCGCACGCCACGGCCAGGACACATCGGCTCGGCGGGTGACAGTGACAGGTGGAAGGGAGAGGAGCGCGCACGGACAACGAGAGGAGCACTCGGCCAGGCGCTTGCGCTTGTGCATCTGGAACACAGGGCAACAAGCCAACCGGAGGGTGCCACGCACGGAGACTTTTGACAAGTCCGTGCGTTCCCGTTGGGTAACCGCCGTACGCTCCTTCCTGCTCAGATATTACACAACAAAGACCTGCATCAGCTGGAGTTGGGAATAGCTGTGAAAGTAACGTACGAGGAGTCCCAAAACGCAGAAAAAAATTAAAGAGGTCGACGACGTACGTCTTGCTATACTACACTATAGGCGATGCTAACTTTCCATCGTCCGCTCTTCTTTCCCAGGGCTACCTACCTCGCGACTGTGCTTTGTGAGTGTACCTTTCGACACGTACGTAAATACAGGCACTGATCCAGCTGCTGCTGGTTACAGATTTCGCTCATTGTCATGTAGGTCACTCATACTCAAAGAGCTTTTAATTCTTCTTGCCGCGCCGTAGTTCATTTCCAACGCGCTCGTACTCCGTTGATCTCCCAGTCACGTAGCCCCAGCAGAAAAACGCCGCTTTCTTGAGCGGTTTGGGTGACGCTTGGGTTAGCTTGCGCCACGTGTCGGACCCCCCGATCCGCCAGGGATGAGCGAACAGGTTGTGTTCATGTCTCCTTTAGCTCTACTGGACGAACACGATTCTACAGTGTAGCATCTCGTACAATTTTTTTTTAGATTCGAGCAGTGCGCGGATGAGGTAATTAACGTGATACTACTAACTTGCGCAGCAGATTATGTTTGTACTTGAGTAATCGACGACAATACGGGAATACTATTAGTATTCTGATCATCCACCATATGTGATCAAGGCTTGTTTAGGTCGACCCCAAAAGAGCAGGACAAATTACAGTGAAATAATGGAGGTGTTTGGGATAGATGAGGATAGGACAAGACAAATCCCATTCACCGGGTTACAAATTCTAATACTTCCTCCGTCCCAAATTTTTTGTTGTTCTGTAGTTCAAAAATGAACTACAAAACGTTAATTTTTTTTGAGACTGAAGGAATACTTTTGGAGGAAACAAGATTGTGTTTATCTCTGTTTATTTTTTCTGGTCAGTGTATGAAAATCAAAAGTGCTTCATCCAGCGCCATGTTTTTTGAGTTTCTCATTTGTGCTTTGAACTTGCATTCGCGGCTGCTACACCGTCGTCATGGCTGCTTTTTCTCATATCACGACTGTCGGTGGGTGAATCCGGCAGATCTCCCGACATTACTGTTAGTAGTCTGTGGAGTTTGTAGTTCGGTAATGGGCGCTCAAAGATTCAAAAGATGGTGACAAATTGACACATAGATTTACGAGGTTCGGGCCGCCTAAGCGTAATACCCTACTCCACGGGGTGTGTAGTTGTTGTATTGAGTGTCTAAAAACTTTCAGTGATTGTGTGTGCTTGAGAGCACGTGAGAGTCTAAGAGTCCGAGAGCGTCTCTCGCCTCTAAGAGAGTGTGTCCCGCCTCTGTCCTGTGTATATCGTCGACCAATCCTTTTATAATACAAGGACTAGCCGTTACACCGTTAGCCTAGCCCGACATGTGGCCCTGATGGTTACTAATGTTTAATACACAATAAATGGAGTTAATTACCCTTAATAGTGTGGTAACGTGCCTTAACAGTGCCGTTACTGATATTAAGGGTCTTCCGATCGTGTGTCATTAATATGGTATTAATGACACTTAATCGGGTCTTGAAGTCTTTGATTGTCCCTGGAAGGTCTGAGCCATTGGGGGCCCACCAGTCTGATTGTTGAGGTTGAAGGTCTGGCAGTTCGGACACGTGTCACCTCTGGAGCTTACCGTCGTGGAAGGGTAAGTCCGATGCTGTTGGACACGCGTCGGTACCGGAGCTTCTCTCTGTCTGGGGTTAGGTCCGAGGTGTCATACTGGTATCCAGTCCGGAGCTTTCCCATGTGTGGGCGATAGCTCCGGTCTTATGATACACGTGGCGGTTCTGGGACTAACCATGTCGGGGAAGCAAGTCCGGTTACGGCTGACATGTGGGGCCTTCGGAGGTCTTCAAATCTGGTAGATGGAGTTTCCTTGTGATATTTGCAATCCCAAGGGGTATCCGGTATGCAGGCTACCGACGGTGGCCCCTGGGCCCACCTTTGGGAGAGACCTTTTTGGATGAAGTCATTCTGCCGGAGGTAGGTCCATTCTTCGGTTTTTGAGCCGTGTCTTCAAGGGTCTTCGGATGTGCCGTTGGCGGTAGTTCGCAGTTAAACCACCGCCGTGTGGCATATCCTGGATGCGGCAGGTGAGATCTTAGCGTGCGCATCTCACGCAATTGAAGGTCGCTGGTTCTCGATACGAAAATCGTATCGGTTTCGCGCACCCTGTCAGGCCGTCGCCTTCGGGTTTCCCGCCTTTTATGATGACAACCGTTCGCCTGGGGTAAGGACCTCGACTTGATCGTCGGGGTGGTCCCGGGTCCCCTTGTCATTGGCAGGGTGAAGTTTTTGAATGGTATCGTTGGCTCCTCTGCGGTTTTCATCCAAGCGTTGCGGGGGCTTACTTAAGAAGGAAAGCATGCACCGTTTGGGGATTCTTTACACCTTCATTCGAACTTGCGCTCAAATCCTCCAAACTTTCGCTTGCTTTTCCTCTCTCGCCTCACTGTGCCGCGATGGAGTTGGGTCTTCGCTAGAGCTGACTGAAGACTGACGACGATTTGAAGAATGTTTGGGCCCTCATGGGGTGGTCCCCTGACTTCTTCAACCACCTGGTCCGCGTCGGCGAGCTTACTTTTGTGAAGGATCACGCCGGCGACATGGTGTACTTCTCCGCGTACGCCGTGGTGGGACTGATCCCACGTTTCTCTACTTTTTTCTTGATGTTGCTCGACTTCTATGGTCTGCAGCTGTACCACCTTGGCCCCCACTCCATTCTTCTGGTGTCGATCTTTGTCCACTTCTACGAGATATGGGTGGGCATTGCCCCCTGCGTTGAGCTATTCCACACCTTCTTCACCGTCTAGACCACCAGCAAGAGTGACGAGTACCTTGACTTCTATTATTTTGTGAAGCGCAACAAGTGCCCGTACAAGTACTTGCAGTCGTTCCCTTCTGGGAAATGGGACGACTGGAGGAAGGATTGGATCGTCATCAGGGTGGAGGAACACGAGAAGTTGGTGAAAGTGCATCTAGGTTCCCCGTGGGTTTTGGATGATTGATGACAACAATTAATTCGCTAATGAGCTCAAGTGATCTTAGCACAGGTGTGGACTCGATCGGAGACGCAAACCCTCAAAAAGGAAAAGGAAGGAAATGGAGTCAACTCGAAGCGTAGAAACTAGGGTTTCTAGCGTGTTGAGTTAGACTAGCCGTAGAAATAGGAGGGTGCGTGTGTAAAGTGCATTGAGATCAAGTTTGGGAGCTCAAAGTGGTTTAGAGGTCAAACCCCTTGAGAGAAAAGAGTGGATAAGTAGTCTGGCAGTAGGGCCGGACTAGTCCGTGCAGGTGGTCGGACTAGTCCGCCCCTGGCTGGCCAAGTCCGTATTCGGCCGGACCAGAAGGGTCTGACTGAGATCGGACTAGTCAGTTTGTGGCCGGACTAGTCCTGGTAGCAGTGAGTGGGTTTTGGGGACTAAGTTCCAAAACCACGGACTTGTCCGTTTGAGACCGGACCAAGAGGTCCTGAGTGAGAACGGACTAGTCCGCCCTTGGGGCCAGACTAGTCCGGGTTGGCGAGTTGAAGGTGCTTCTGTGACTAAGTCTAGGAGGACCAGACTAGGCTGCCCTTGGGGCCGGACTAGTCTGTGGTCCTCAGACTAGTCCGTTTTCACACAGAGCAAAAGGCTCTGTGTGAGATCGGACTAGTCCGGTGGTGATCGGACTAGTCCGTTGTTGAAGTGACCATTTGAATTTGAAGTTTGGCGGGTAGTGTGACGATAGCGTGTCAGCTGTTGGGACCTGACAAGAGGTCAGTGGTCCCCTAGGCCGGACTAGTCCGGGCCTGAGGCCGGACTAGTCCGCCCTTTTGCTGAGGTCAGCAGTTTGGGCTCGGGACCCCTATAAAAAGGGGACCCCCGGCCTCATTTCAAACAACTCTTGAAACTCTCGAACCCTAGCGCTGCCACAGCCAACTTGGACCACTCCTAAGCCTCTTTCTTGCCTACTTTCCCTCTAAAACTAATTCTTGAGTGGATTAGGGTTTAGTGGGGTGGAGAAGAGGAAGAACATCGCGCTTGTGCTCCCGGTTTGATCTCTTGCACTCATTGAGTCTTTGTGTGCTGTGCGTTGAGTATATTTTGTGGTGTTGATCACCTTTGTGGTGTGGGAGCCTCAGATTGTGAGAAGCCCCAACGAACTTTGTAATCACCCTTGTGATTAGTGTAAAACCAAGTTAGGCCCGTGTGGTAAACTTGGTGAGGGAAGGGTTGTTGAACCCGGTCCTTTGTGGACTCCTCAACGGGGACGTAGATTCCTTGTGTGGAATCGAACCTCGGGATAAAATCCTTGTGTCTTCGTGTTCTTCGCATTTACTTTATCGATTTTTTCGTTCTAGGGTTGCTAGTCTTGTTTCGTACTTCATATTGTTAAACTTGTTGAAGCTTGACTCACTCTTGTGTTGGTAGTTGTTTAACTTGACTTAAACATATCTTCACCTGCAGCCTCGAGAAAATCCCCTAAAACTTGCTAGAAACATCTTTTAGGGTTCTTCACGCAGGCTGACCGGACTAGTCCGCCCCCAGACCGGACTAGTCCGCCCTCTATGATTTAATCTCATTTTATTAAGTCATTTGCAGGTCAATTAGCCTATTCACCCCCCTCTAGGCAACTTCCAATTGGTATCAGAGCAGGACTCTCCACAAAGAGTCTAACAACTCGGAGAGATGGCCGGAGTGGTGAATGACGACGCATCGAGCAACAACTACGAGGCAACCCGTGAGGAGACGCTGGCCTATCAAGATAAGCCAACGGACGATGAGGAGACTCGCCAACTCAAGGCGAAGCTCCGGGAGAAGCTAAACATCTCCAAGATCGATCCGTCAAACCAATCAAGTGGTAGTGGCGGAGTCAACTACAACCGACAAGGGTTCAACTATGAACGCCTTGCCGCCAACAACCACTACCTCTCCATCCCATTGGGGAAACCTCCCCAATTCGATGGAACTGATTACGGGATGTGGAAACACAATATGAAGATCCACCTCGTGTCACACAACCCGGCGTTGTGGCAAATTGTCATGATCGGGGTGGAGATTCCGAAGGATGAGGACAACATCACTCAAGAACAAGCCATCCTCATCCACCGAAACGCTCAAGCTGCGGGTGTGATTATCTCATCTCTCTCAAGAGATGAGTTCAACCGCGTCGATGGCCTTGAGATGGCCAAAGACATATGGAACACCCTCAAGACGGCGCATAAAGGAAATCGGGTGGTCAAGGAGGCCAAGATCGAGCTCATCGAAGGAGAGCTTGGGAGATTCGCCATCTTGGATGGTGAATCCCCCCAAGACATGTACAACCGGTTGAAGGTACTTATCAACAAGAGCCGATCATATGGCTGCACCAAGTGGACCGACCACGAGGTGGTGAAGAGGATGATCTGGGCATTCATGCCTAGGAACGTCGCTCTTTGCTCCATGATTAGAGAAAGCTCGGGGTTCACTCAAATGACCCCGGAGGAGGTCCTTGGCAGGATCATCAACCATGAGATCATGGAGAAGGAGGCGCTCTTCTACAACGATCTTCAGAAGTTCACCGCCTCCAAGATGAAGAACGTTGCACTCAAGGCAACACCCTCTTCAAAGGAGCAAGAGGAAAGTGATGAGGAGAGCCTCAACACCGATGAGGAAGAGGCCTTCTTCATCAACAAATTCAAGACAATGATGAGAAAGAAGAAAGGAGGACACAACTATGAAGGCAAGGGGAAGGAAAGAGCAAGGCCCAAATCAAAAAGGTCTTGCTACAATTGTGGCGAGTATGGGCACTTCATCGCTGATTGCCCACATGAGGAAGCAAAGAAGAAGAAGGAGGGCAAGCCTCAAGATAAGAAATTCTTCAAGAAGAAGAGGCCCTCCGGACAAGCCCACTTGGGGAAGGAGTGGGACTCTAACGATGAGTCCTCCTCCAAAGAAGAAGAGGAGAAGATGGCTACCATAGCCATCGGGAGGAGCTCCAAGGGAAGCAAGCTCTTCCCCAACCTCAACAACGACTACAAACCTACTTGCCTTATGGCAAGGGAGGGAAGGAGAAAGGTAACATCTCATCCCTCCTCCTCAACTTCCTCACAAGATGAATTTGATAGTGCTAGTGAGAATGAACACATGTTTAAGGACATAAGCAAAAGCACCTTGCGAAGGATGAAATTGCTTATGGATGAGATCTTTGAGAAGGAGGATCTCATCAATAGACAAGAGGACATGCTCATCCTTGAGAAGGAGACATGTCAAGAGCTTGATGAGCTCCTTGAGCTCGAAAGAGAGAAGAGCAAGGCATTGGAACACGAACTTGCTCTTTGCAAGAAAACGTGTTCAAGTCTTGAGGAGAAGTCAATTGAGCTCAAGGATGAACTTGGAAACTTGTCAAAAGTTAACAAGATCCTTGAGACTCAAGTTGAGTCTTTTAAGAACAATGTAGCCTCTTCCTCCAAGAGCTCAACCCCCTCAAAGGCCTCATCCAATGCAACATCGCCTTGCAAGTGCTCTAATTTAATCCTTAAGCTTAAGGATGAACTCAACTTAGCGCAAGGCAAGCAAGCACCTAAGGGTGCCATCTTTGACAAGGAAAAGGTGGCGTATGCACGAAGTGCATACACCAACACAAGACCACGCCATGTCAAGGATGGTCTTGGCTATACTAGAGGTGGAAGGCATAACACCAAAACCTCCAAGTATGGCAAAGACATGATTGTCTTTGTTAAGGGGAGTTCATCCCCAACTAAAATTGAAAATAACTCACCCTCTAGCAACAAATTGCCTAAATCTGAATCGCATCCTCTATTCCATGATTTTGATGCATCTTATGTGCTAAAGAGGAACAAACACGGCAAAGTGTTTGCTAGATATGTTGGGCCACTCCGCAAGAGCCCCAAGCCTTGCGTGTGGGTGCCCAAATGCCTAACTACTAACGTGAAAGGACCCAACTCTGCTTGGGTACCTAAAAGGAAGGCATAAACTTGTTTTGTAGGCTTACTCCTCCGCTGGATCGAAATGGGTGTTGGATAGCGGATGTACCAACCACATGACCGGAGAGAGGAGCATGTTCATAGAGTATGAGGAGAATGAGGACCCAAGTGAAGGAATCTTCTTTGGGGACAATAGCCAAGGGAAAATCCTTGGCTCGGGTAAAATTGCTATCTCTTCATCACATACTCTATCAAATGTTTTGCATGTTGATTCCCTAGATTATAATCTCCTATCCATATCACAACTATGTGATAAAGGATATAAGTGTGTATTTACTAGTGAGGGTGTGAGCATTATTAGAGAGGGTAATGACTCGATAGCCTTTAAGGGAGTGCTCAAGGGAAAGCTCTATCTTGTGGACTTCACCACGGATAAGGCTCAACTTGACACATGCTTAATCGCGAAAGCCAACATGGGATGGCTTTGGCATAGAAGGCTAGCCCATGTTGGAATGAGGAACCTTCAAAAGCTCCTTAAGGGAGAGCACGTTCGTGGTCTAAAGGATGTGGTATTTGAAAAGGATAGGCCATGTATTGCATGCCAAGTGGGAAAGCAAGTAGGAGCTCAACACCCCTCTAAGAATGTCATGACGACAACTAGACCTTTGGAGTTACTCCATATGGATCTTTTTGGACCCATTGCCTATATTAGCATTGGTGGCAACAAGTATAGTCTAGTCATCGTTGATGACTTTTCAAGATATACTTGGGTATTCTTCTTGCATGATAAGAGTGAACCCCCCGGTGTCCTCAAGAAATTCCTAAGGAGAGCTCAAAATGAGTTCACCTTAGGGATAAAGGCTATAAGGAGTGACAATGGCACCGAATTCAAGAACATGCAAGTAGAAGAGTTCCTAGATGAGGAGGGCATCAAGCATGAGTTTTCCGCTCCCTATTCTCCACAACAAAATGGAATTGCCGAAAGAAAGAATAGGACACTTATTGAGATGTCAAGGACGATGCTAGATGAGTACAAAACATCGGAACGGTTTTGGGCGGAAGCGGTTAACACCGCTTGCCATGCCGTAAACCGATTGTACCTTCATCGCCTCCTCAAGAAGACTCCTTATGAGCTTCTCGTTGGTAAGAAACCCAATGTTTCTTACTTTCGTGTCTTTGGTAGCAAGTGTTATATCATCAACAAGAAGCCTAGGACTTCGAAGTTTGCTTCAAAGTCCGATGAGGGTTTCTTGCTTGGATATGACTCAAACACTCATGCGTACCGTGTGTTCAACAAATCCTCCGAAATTGTTGAAGTAGCACGTGACGTGGTGTTTGACGAAACCAATGGCTCTCAAGTGGAGCAAGTTGATCAACATGCCCTTGATCAAGAGGAACCTCCACTAGAAGCTCTAAGGAGAATGACACTTGGGGATGTTCGCCCACAAGAACCATCTCAAAGCTCAAGTGACCATCCTCTCTATGAAGTAGGTCAAACCCCCATTGGACAAGTTGGACATTCACTAGATGCTCCCCAAAGTGATAACGGGAGTGAAGATCAAGGGAGAGGCATGAATCAAGGGGGAGACCAAAGTGAGGAAGACAAAGCAAGTGATTCAAGAGTTCAACCTCCGCATCCTCGTGTTCATCAAAGTGTTCAACGGGATCATCCCGTTGACAACATTCTAGGAGATATCACAAAAGGAGTAACAACACATTCACGTGTTGCAAACTTTTGTGAGCATTTCTCTTTTGTCTCATCCTTGGAACCACATAAGGTTGAAGATGCCTTAAGAGATCCGGATTGGGTAGTTGCCATGCAAGAGGAGCTCAATAACTTTGAAAGGAACAAGGTTTGGGAGCTTGTCAAGCGCCCACAAGCTAATGTTGTTGGAACCAAGTGGGTGTTTCGCAACAAACAAGATGAGCATGGCGTGGTAACTAGGAACAAGGCACGACTTGTGGCAAAAGGGTACTCACAAGTTGAAGGATTGGATTTTGATGAGACATTTGCCCCCGTAGCTAGGCTTGAGTCAATTCGGATATTGTTAGCCTTTGCTACTCATCATGATTTCAAGCTCTACCAAATGGATGTTAAGAGTGCGTTCCTTAATGGTCCAATCAAGGAAGAAGTTTATGTAGAGCAACCTCCGGGGTTTGAAGACCAAGACTATCCTAACCATGTTTACAAATTGTGAAAGGCTCTTTATGGCCTCAAGCAAGATCCTAGAGCTTGGTATGAGTGCCTAAGAGACTTTCTAGTTGAAAATGGTTTTAGGACAGGCAAAGCGGATTATACCCTTTTCACAAAGCACTTCAACGAGAATATTTTTGTGTGCCAAATATATGTGGATGACATCATATTTGGTTCCACAAATAAGGTGTTTTGTGATGAGTTCTCCAAGATAATGACGGAGAGGTTTGAAATGTCCATGATGGGGGAGTTGAAGTTCTTTCTAGGATTTCAAGTAAAACAACTCAAAGAAGGGACATTCATAAGTCAAACTAAGTATACACAATATATTCTAAGGAAGTTTGACATGGATAAGGCAAAACCCATCAAAACCCCTATGGGGACAAATGGAAACCTAGACCTAAATGAGGACGGTCCAAGTGTGGATCAAAAATTATATAGGTCTATGATTGGTTCACTCCTCTATCTTTGTGCATCTAGGCCCGATATCATGCTAAGTGCGTGTATGTGTGCAAGCTTTCAAGCAGCACCTAAGGCTTGTCATTTGACCGCCGTTAAAAGGATCTTGAGATATCTAGTACACACACCTACCCTAGGACTTTGGTACCCCAAAGGATCCAAGTTTAATCTCATCGGATATTCCGATGCGGACTATGCGGGGTGCAAAGTTGATAGGAAAAGTACATCGGGTATATGTCAATTCTTAGGTCGATCTCTAGTGTCTTGGTCCTCCAAGAAGCAAAACTTTATTGCTCTCTCCACCGCTGAAGCGGAATATGTTGCAGCCGGAAGTTGTTGTGCACAACTTCTTTGGATGCGACAAACCCTTAGGGATTATGGGATTAACTTGCGCAACATTCCACTCTTGTGTGACAACGAGAGTGCCGTCAAGATAGCCCATAATCCGGTGGAGCACTCTAGGACCAAACACATAGACATTCGACACCATTTCTTGCGAGATCACTCAATGAAGGGAGATATTGCGATTTCTCATGTGAGTACGGAACATCAACTTGCGGACATTTTCACCAAGCCTCTTGATGAAAAGCGTTTCTGTGAGCTAAGAAGTGAGCTCAACATTTTGGATTCTCAGAATGTGGCTTAAACCACATTCCTCATATATTTTGAGCTATATTTCGAAAAACTCCTCTCTATCTTGATTTCTCTTCAAAACTATTTGAGAAATCTATTTTCCTTAGAAAATGGTCATGTTTTGTCATATATTCCCTTATAATCTTGTCTATCATGTTTTTCATGCTATATTTGTCCAAAAGGACCTATTTTAGTGGGCAAAATTCAAATATATTGTTTTTCAGCCCAGTAGGACCGGACTAGTCCGCCCCTGTGGACGGACAAGTCCGGGTCCAGACTAGTCCGCGGCTGGTCCGCACACCGTACTAGTCCGCCCTTCAACCGGACAAGTCCGGATCCGGACTAGTCCAGATCCGGATTAGTCTGAGTCTGGTCCGTGGACCGGACTAGTCCGGCCCCTCAACCGGACTAGTCCGGCCCTTGGGGACTTAAACCGCCAGGCGGACCAGACCCCTCCTCTCCCTCTCTCACTTGATTCTCTCACTTCCACGCGCTAGCAACCGCCCCCCATCGGCGATTTTGCGCTCCAACCACCAAATCTCGACTCCAATCCACGCATCGGAGTCTTTGGGAGTGAGGGATCACTTCCCCGCGCTCCACATTCGCGATCCATCTCCGATTTCGTCGATTCTAGTGGATTTGAGAAGGTATTCCCTCGTTCTTCAAAAACTAGCCCCATTCTTGATTCTTAAAGTTTTTGATAGGAACACCTTCATTAATGTTGCTCCATATACCCTTGCGATCATAGCCTAGGAGTATTGCGCGCTGATTCGATGATTTTTCGATGAATCGATTAGGGTTAGGGTTCATTCTGCGCAACCCGGACTAGTCCGGTCCGTGGCGGACAAGTCCGGTTTGCACAGGGCAAACCCTACTTCTAGTCTTTTCTCGAGATCTTTTCCGCAATGCTCCCTCTCCTTGGACTCATACCTTCCTTTCTCTATGCTTTCCGCAGCATGTCGAACTCGGAGCGTTCCCCTCCTCGTCTCAACCCCGAGGGGCGAACCAAAGCTCAAATTGTCGAGGCAAGGACCAAGGCTGCGCTCATAGAGGCGCAAAAGGTAAAGGAAGAGAGACGGCTGAAGGCACTCGAAGCCTCCAAAGTTGCCGCAAGCATCTACAACGAGGAAGAAGCCATAGCTCGAGCAACCGCAGAGTCCCTCAATGAGCTGCGGAAGAAGAAAAGGGAAGATAGGGAGGCTCACAACTCCAGGGCTGCTGAGGCCAATGCCCCCAAGAGAAAGAAGCTCGTCACCATTGGCGAGAAAGCGAAGGGCAAGGAGCCAGCCCAAATGGAAGCTGAGCCTAGGGTCGAGCGTGACCCTAAGAAGGGAAAGGCTCCGGCTCCTGTCGAGCCGAAGAAGAAGAAGCCAGCTGTCAAGATGTCAGCAAAGAAGGCAGCTGGAGGTGTTGTGATCAAGGAGAAAGGGAAGGCCACTTCCATTGGCCCCCTTCAGGTTCACACACCAGAAAGGAACCCCAACAGGCAGAAGGAGTTGTCTGCCAATGTGTTTCATGGAAAAGGGGCTGAAAAGGCCAGGAGGCTGAGGACCGAGAAGGTCTACAAGTTTGAGAGGAGCACGACAGATCCCAGGTTCTGGTGCGACTTTCATTGTGACTACTACCGGCTAGTCTATCAGCAGATGAAGAAGCCGGTAATAGAAGCTCAATGGGTTGACTGGGATTACATGGCCAAAAAGCAACACTCTGCTTTTGACGCTGTCATCGAAGCTGCTGAGCGCCATGACCTCAAGAAGATCATGGGTTTCAAGTATGAATGGAACGTCGAAGTGATTCCGCAGTTCTACTCCACCATCTACTTCACCACCTCAGGTGACAGAAGAATTATTTGGATGACACATGGTGAGCAGTACTCAGTCACTTTCGTAGAGTTCGCCAAGATTCTAGGGCTTGAGGCACACATGGATCATGAGATTATAATCTCTAACCTCAAGGTCGTGGACCGTTAAGAGCTAGCATATATGTATCCAAGTCACGTTCCATTTGATGTCGGTCTTGCCCGCAACATCAAACCCTTCTACAGCATTATGAACAGAATCCTCAGAAGGACGATAGCACCGAAGGACGGTGATGCTGGGGTAATTCAAGGGAACTTGAGGCACTTGCTACTTCTGGTTGATGGGGAAGAGAAGTTCAACCTCGTCGATTACATCTTTGACGATATCTTCAACATCTCGCATACCCCCAACCGTGCTTGCGGGTATGCCCCCTACATCATGTGCCTCATCGAGAAGGTGTCGGGCGTGACCTTCGTCAAGGACGTGTCGCACCACCCGCTTCGTCCTCAGAAGCCTCCGAATGTACCTGTTCCCCCTCGTCGCAAGAATGCAGATCCTCCATCTCGCCCCGTGGCACCTCCGTCTCCGCCTACGCCTCAATCAATGAGTGCCTTCTTCAAATGCTTCAAGGCGATCTTCACTTCCTGTCGGAAGCAAGAGATCCGCGCTCAAAGGGCACACAAGCGCCAGGAAAAATATCTTAAGGCGGTGTGCGACAAGCTGGAGGTCCCGATGTCCTCTCCGGAGGTGAGTGATGGGGAGATCACTCCATTCCCCAACTTAACCGCCGATGAGCTCGCCCAGCTCCAAGAGGATGGAAGCTCCTCTCGGGCTGCTCCCTCGGCAAGGAACTCCGACGACAACGACGATGCCGACGATCATGAGGAAGACGTCGAAGATTCCGAGGCCACGGAGAGTGGAAGTGGCGAAGACGAGGACTAGTTCTTAGGTCTTAGTTTCCCCCCCTTCTTTTCCTTTTTGGTGCCTTGATGCCAAAGGGGGAGAGTTAAGGGGGAGTTAATCTTTTGTGGGTGTGTTTGTGGTTTGTGGACTTGTTATGTAATATATTCATGCTCTTGGATGTTTACATATGTGCAAGACTTGTTAGTGTTGTTTAATATCAATATAATGCTCTTATTTTCAATCTTATGATTATATTGATGTTCTTTATGTCTTGTCACAATTGTTGAGCACGTCACGTAGGCACCCCACCATAACGTGTGTGGGTATGAAAGATCTCCTCCACCTCTTTTACATGCTGCATACATTGAGGGGGAGTCATTTATACGCACACAAGTTATGAAAACCAAATTTAATACTCTTAATTGTTGAAGGACTTAATGTGTTCTCATCAATCACCAAAAAGGGGGAGATTGAAAGTGCATCTAGGTTCCCCGTGGGTTTTGGATGATTGATGACGACAATTAAGTCGCTAATGAGCTCAAGTGATCTTAGCACAGGTGTGGACTCGATCGAAGACGCAAACCCTCAAAAAGGAAAAGGAGTCAACTCGAAGCGTAGAAACTAGGGTTTCTAGCGTGTTGAGTTAGACTAGCCGTAGAAATAGGAGGGTGCGTGTGTAAAGTGTATTGAGATCAAGTTTGGGAGCTCAAAGTGGTTTAGAGGTCAAACCCCTTGAGAGAAAAGAGTGGATAAGTAGTCTGGCAGTAGGGACGGACTAGTCCGTCAGGTGGCTGGACTAGTCCGCCCCTGGCCGGCCAAGTCCGTATTCGGCCGGACCAGAAGGGTCTGACTGAGATCGTACTAGTCCGTTTGTGGCCGGACTAGTCCTGGTAGCAGTGAGTGGGTTTTGGGGACGAAGTCCCAAAACCACGGACTTGTGCATTTGAGACCGGACCAAGAGGTCCTGAGTGAGAACGGACTAGTCCGCCCTTGGGGCCGGACTAGTCCGGGTTGGCGAGTTGAAGGTGCTTCTGTGACTAAGTCTGGGAGGACCGGACTAGGCCGCTCTTGGGGTCGGACTAGTCCGTGGTCCTCAAACTAGTACATTTTCACACGGAGCAAAAGGCTCTGTGTGAGATCGGACTAGTCCGGTGGTGACCAGACTAGTCCATTGTTGAAGTGACCGTTTGAATTTGAAGTTTGGCGGGTAGTGTGACGATAGCGTGTCAGCTGTCGGGACCTGACAAGAGGTCAGTGGTCCCCTAGGCCGGGCTAGTCCGGGCCTGAGGCCGGACTAGTCCGCCCTTTTGCTGAGGTCAGCAGTTTGGGCTCGGGACCCCTATAAAAAGGGGACCCCCGACCTCATTTCAAACAACTCTTGAAACTCTCGAACCCTAGCGCCGCCACAGCCAACTTGGAGCACTCCTAAGCCTCTTTCTTGCCTACTTTCCCTCTAAAACTAATTCTTGAGTGGATTAGGGTTTAGTGGGGTGGAGAAGAGGAAGAACATCGCGCTTGTGCTCCCGGTTTGATCTCTTGCACTCATTGAGTCTTTGTGTGCTGTGCGTTGAGTATATTTTGTGGTGTTGATCACCTTTGTGGTGTGGGAGCCTCAGATTGTGAGAAGCCCCAATGAACTTTGTAATCACCCTTGTGATTAGTGGAAAACCAAGTTAGGCCCATGTGGTAAACTTGGTGAGGGAAGGGTTGTTGAACCCGGTCCTTTGTGGACTCCTCAACGGGGACGTAGATTCCTTGTGTGGAATCGAACCTCGGGATAAAATCCTTGTGTCTTCGTGTTCTTCGCATTTACTTTATCGATTTTTTCGTTCTAGGGTTGCTAGTATTGTTTCGTACTTCATATTGTTAAACTTGTTGAAGCTTGACTCACTCTTGTGTTGGTAGTTGTTTAACTTGACTTAAACATATCTTCACCTGTAGCCTCGAGAAAATCCCCTAAAACTTGCTAGAAACATCTTTTAGGGTTCTTCACGCAGGCTGACTGGACTAGTCCGCCCCCAGACCGGACTAGTCCGCCCTCTGTGATTTAATCTCGTTTTATTAAGTCATTTGCAGGTCAATTAGCCTATTCACCCCCCCCTCTAGGCAACTTTCAGTTGGAGCTGCCCGAAGGCCTCCCCAACATCGACACTGCGGCTTGGAGCGAAATTCTGGTGTTATCAGACGCCTTCAACCCTGCTCTGACCAGGATCCGCCAATGCGTGGAAGGAGGGGTGACTCCTCAGCCGGTATTTTGCAACTTCCTGGTCAACAAGTGGGCTCCGCTGAAGAAAAGGGAGAAGCTTACTTGGGCCCTCAACAGTGTGATGGATGACGACCGGATCAAGACCGGTTTGAAGTCCAACATGAAGGGTGCAACTTTGGAGTTTCACCTCAATAAGTTCCAGCACGGCATCGACATCGAGGGTGATGACTTGACTCCGCCAGCGGCTTTCCTCCCTCTGAACATGGAGACAGAGTTCAGCAGGGAGCTCCGGCGGAAGATGCCAGTGCTTGACGACCTTGGTGTCATTGAAAGGCGTTTGATCACCAGGTTGGCGATCTCCGGAGTTTCCGAGGGTGTTCTCCTTTCCGTCCCAGAACAGAGAGTTGAAGTCGTGGGCAAGGGCAAAGAGTTGGCCGAGCCCTCGAGCCGTAAAAGGAAGCTGAAGCACTCTGACAGGAGGTCCCTCAGACCTGCTCCTTCTGAGGCGGCTCCTTCTTCCCGGAGTGGAAAGTCTTTGTTGGCAACAACTACTCTAGCATCGACATCTCCCCAGGGTGCTAGCTCTGGCCATGCGACTCCAGTACCAGGGCCAGCTGAAGGCTCTGGGTCCGAAGTTCCTTCCCGGTCGAGGGGGGCCTCAACCCAAGTGACGCCAATAGCAGCAGGGAGCTCCGGGGAACCTTTCAGAGCCACCATGCCAGTGGTGACAGGGTCCGGCTCCGAGGGTCCGGAAAAGAGGTTCCATGCTAATTGGTGCAGAAGCCTTCCGAGGTAATTTTTGATTTTTTACCTTGGTTGATTGTTTTTTCTTGTAACTGTGTTTTGAGTGTCTTCGGCCTTCATCCCCAGAGTGCCCAAGAAAAGGGTTGAAGCTCCGGTTCCTGCAGCAGCAGCTGAGGTTGTGCAGGCGGAAGCTCCAGCTCCAATTCCAGCGCCGCCCCAAGAGGTGGTTGAGGCTGCGGCAGCTCCGGCGCCGGTTGTCGTGGTATTGGACCTTGACTCATCCCCAGAAGCTCCCATGGTAGCGCCGGACCACGAGAATGAAGTTGTACCAGTGGCACCTGCCCCGGAGGCTGAAGCTCCGGGTTCGGATGCTGAAATGATGGACGCTCCGGCCTCAGAGCCAGAGGTAGCTGCAATTTCGGCCCTAGACCCGGATGTTGTTGAAGACCTGACAGTTGAGCTGGTGGTTGATGAAGTCCGGCGATAGAGTCGGGTGTTGATGAAGTCCTGGCGCTTGAGCCGGTTGTCGAGGAAGCTCATGCGGTAGAGCCAGTTGCTGCAGAAGTTCCAGCGGTAGATCCGGTCGTCGAAGAAGTATTGGCGCCTGAGCCAGTTACTGTAGAGGTGCCGACGCTCGAGCCCATGGTGGTCGAGGCGTCAGCACCGGAACCGGCGGTGGTGGAGGCGCCAACGTTGGAGCCGAACGTGGCTTCATCTCCGGAGGAATCTTCTACGCCCGCCCCGGAAGCAGTGGTCCCGGAGTTGCCCGCACCTGAGCCAGGGTGCCAAGATGAAGCTGTCGGCTCCCCACCTAAGGGGCCAGTTGTTGATGACCTGGCGGCGGGACCTTTAGAGCCAATTCCGGAGGTCGAAAGTTCTACTGTAGGACCTTCCTCAGCGGCAGCCGAGGCTATCCCGGAGGACGGCCCTAGTGCCATGGAAGCTCAGGGGACCGCTGTCGACTGTTGGAGTCGGCAGATCCCCTGACACTACTAAAATGTTGAAGGAGTTTGTAGTTCGGTTTGGGCGCGCGGAGACTCAAGAAGGTGAATCACGATTGGACACGAGAGACACAGTGGTTTACGTGGTTCGGGCCGCCTGAGCGTAATACCCTACTCCACGGGGTGTGTGTGTGTGTTGTATTAACTTGTGAGCTTGAGAGCGTTCGAGTGTCCCCTCCCCTCGTGTACCGTCGGTTTGTCCTTTTATAGTACAAGGACAAACCGTTACAAGTCAGCCTGGCCCGACATGTGGCCCTGGCGGTTACTAGTATTGATACACGGGATTAATTATTGTTAATAACCCTGTAACGGCTCCGACAGTGCCGTTACAGGTGTTAAGATCGTCCGATTAATTGTCATTAACGTGGAATTAATGACAATTAATCGGGTCTTGAAGTCCGCGACTGTCCTTTGAAGATCCGGAGCCGTTACAATGTCTCCCGGAGGTCTGAAGCGGCCAGCTCCGACGTATGGACACGTGGCAGCTCCGGAGCTTGCTTGTGGAAAGCGGGAAGCTCCGGGGTGGCCTGGCACGTGTCAGGTCCGGAGCTTCTCTCGGTCAGGGGTTAAGTCCGGAGGTGCCGTTTCAGTACCTAGCCCGGAGCTTCACCCTTGCGGGTAGTAGCTCCGGTTTGACACTACACGTGGCAACCTAGGGGTTAACCATGTTGGAGAAGCAGGTCCGGTTATGTCTGACAAGTGGGCCTCCGAGGGTATTCAATTTGAGTAGACGTCCTTCCCTTGAGATCTTTGTAACCTCAGGGGATGTATGGTTTTTAGGGTACCGACAGTGGCCCCCTGGACCTACCTCCGGGGAAAGTCACCGGGGTGAAGTCATTCCGTCGGAGGTGGGTCCATACTAGCGACTCTTGAACTGGGTCTTCAAGGGTCTTCGGAGGTGCCGTTGGCGGGGCTTTAAGGTTAAGTCCCGACGCGTGGCGCACCTCGGGCGGCAGATAACATCTTTGACGTGCGGATCTCTCGCAATTGAAGGTCGCCGGTTCCCGATACGAAAACCGTATCGGTTCCGCGCGCCTTGTCAGTTCGCCGCCTTTGGGTTTCCCGCCTCGTGATGACAACTGTTCGCCTGGGTAAGAGCCTCGACTTGATCGTCAGGGTGGTCCCGGGCCCCCTAGTCATCGGCAGGGTTGAATTCTCGAGTAGTATCCTTGACTCCCCTGCAGTTTCCATCCAAGCGTTGCAAGGGCTTACTTAAGAAGGAAAGCGCACCGTCGGAAGTTCTTTACGCTTCCCATCTGTTCTTGCGCTCAAACTCCCAACTTGTGCTTTGCTCCTCTTCTCGTGCCTAGCTTTGCTGCGATGGAGTTGGGTCTGCGTGAGAGTCGCTTGAAGACAGACGGCGATCTGAAGAAGGTCCGGGCCCTCATGGGGTGGTCTTCGGACTTCTTCAACCGCTCGGTCCGCGCCGGCGGAGAGCTTCCCTTTAAAAAGGAGCACCCTGGCGAGATGGTGTACTTTTCCTCGTACGCCATGGTGGGGCTGATCCCACCGTTTTCTTCTTTCTTCTTGATGCTGCTGGACTTCTATGGTCTGCAGCTGTACCACCTTGGCCCTCACTCCATTCTCCTTGTGTCCATCTTTGTCCACTTCTGCGAGATGTGGGTGGGCATCCCTCCCTGCATCGAGCTCTTCCGAACCTTCTTCACCGTCCAAACCACCGGCCGAAGCGATGAGTATCTTGGCTTCTACTACTTCGTGAAGCGCAAGAAGTGCCCATTCAAGTACCTCCGGTCATTCCCTTCCGGGAAGTGGGATGACTGGAAGAAAGATTGGGTAGTCGTCCGGGTGGAAGAGCATGAGCGGTTGGAGCTGCCAGACGGTCTGCCCGGCATTGACACGTCGGTGTGGAGCGAAGTTCCGGTGCTGGCGGCAGCTTTCGACCCCGTCCTGACCAGGATCCGTCAATGTGTGGAGGGAGGATTGACTCCCCAGGCGGTGTTCTGCAACTTCCTGTCCAACAGGTGGGCGCCGCTGAAGAGGAGGGAGAAGCTCGCCTGGGCCCTCAACAGCGTGATGGACGAGGATCGGGTTGAGACCGGGTTGAAGTCCAGCATGGTGGGGAAGTCCTTGGAGTTTCACCTCAAGAAATTCCAGCACGGCATCGACGTTGACGGAGATTACTTGACTCCGCCGCCGGCTTTCCTCCCCCTGAACGTGGAGGTTGAGTTCAGCAGGGAGCTCCGGCGAAAGATGCCTGCGCTTGACGACCTTGGTGTCGTCGAGAGAAGATCAACTACCCGGTTGGCGATCCCCGGGTTGTCTGAAGGCGGCTCCGCCCCTGCCCCACAGCCAAGAGCTGAGGTCGTCGGCAAGGGCAAAGAGTTGGCGGAGGAGCCGGAGAGCCGGAAGAGGAAGCTGCGACATGCTGACGGAAGGTCCGTCGGGCCTGCCACCTCCCCCCCAGTTCCCCGTCCTCAGGAAGGAAGATCCTCTGCCACCGTGGCGGCCGTCCCCGTGGTGGGGTCTTTCCGGAGCACTACTGTTCCGGCGGTGGGATCCTCCCGGAGTGCGACTGTCCCCGTGATGGATCCCTCCGGAGGTGCCAGCTCCGGGCACGTGACTCCGGCACGAGAAGCGGTGAGGGCCTCCAGGTCCAGGAGTTCCTCCCGATCAAGGAGAGCTCCGACCCGGGAAACGCCCGCGGCTACGGCAAGTCCTGGGAGTCCTCCCGGAGCTCCTACGCCGACCGTGGCCAGCCCGGATCGTGCGGGAAAGAGGTTCCGCGCAAGCTGGTGCGTGAGCCTCCCAAGGTAATTTTTCTTTCTTACCTTGATTAACTTTTTAATTGTAGCATCTGTTTGCTCAATTTCTTCGTTCTTCATCTGCAGCGTTCCCAAGAAGGGGAATGAAGCTCCACCCTCAGCCACGGTGTCTGAGGCTGCGAGGGTTTCTGCTCCAGCTCCGGTGCCGCCCCAAGCGGAGGCTGCGACAGCTCTGGCGCCGGCTGTCGTGGTCATGGACCTCGACTCGTCTCCAGAAGTTCCCGTGGTAGCGCCGGACCACGGGATTGAAGATGCGCCAGCGGCACCCGTTCCGGAGGTGGAAGCTCCGGGTCCTGGTGCTGCAGAAGTAGAAGCTCCGGCTGTTGAGTCGGAGGAAGTAGCAGTCCCGGCTTCAGAGCCGGAAATTGCTGAAGCCCCGGCTATTGAGCCGGAGGTGGCTGAAGCTCCGGCATGCGAGCCGGAAGTTGAAGTAGTTCCGGTAGTTGATCCGGTTACTTCCGAAGCTCCGGTTGCAGAGCCGGAGATTGTTGGAGCACCAGCCGCAGAGCTGGCGGCTGAAGAGGTGAGGGAGCTTGAGCCTCCCTCAGAAGAAGTGCCCCGGCCGGAGCCAGTGGAGGCGACGACGTCGATGGTACCTGTGGCAGAGCCAGAGTGCCTGAACGAAGTCGCCGGCCCCCAGCCTGAGGGGGCAAATGAAGACTTGGTGGCGGGACCTCCTTCGATGGCGACTGAGGTCATCCCGGAGTAGGGCCCTAGCACTTTGGAAGCTCGGGGTTCCACTCTCGTAGAGTGGGACCCAATTTTTGTAAATGAAGACCCGCTGGAACCAGCGGAAGAAATCCCAGCAGGTCTGGAGCCCATCTCGCTGTCGATGTCCATCGACAACGCCTGCTCCAGTCTACGTCAAGTCCAACTGGCCTTCTTCCACGACATCAAGGCTCTTGAAGAGGAGCGCCAAACCCTTAGGCGGTGGCGTAATCGGCTCCACTTTGAGACTAAGCTGGCGCAGTCGAGGCTGGCGGATGACAAGGAGTGGATCAAGCGGGAGAAGATCCGCCTGGAGCTCTGGGACAAGCTGCTGGACGAGAGGGAGAGCATGACTCACGCCCTTGATGCTCAATCCCGGGAGTTCCACGACCAAGCTAAGGCTGCTAACGACGCGGCCAATGCTCGGTTTGATCAGCTCGAGGCCATCAGCACCGCACTCATCAAGCGCCAAGAGGCACTTGAAGGAAGGGAAAGACGGCTCGAGGATGAGGAGCAAAAGCTCCTGGAGCTACGGGATGACGTCTTGCGACGGGAAGAAGAGCTCGCCGAGAAAACAGCTCTGGCGGACAAGTGCCTCGAGGAACGCGCTAAGAAATTGGAGGAGCGCTGCCTCGAGGAGGAGGAGAAGACCTGGGTGCGGGGGCAGGAACTCTACGAATACGAGTGTGCCCTTGTCGCCCGGGAGAAGAAAGTGGAGGCTAGGGAGAAGGACCTGGTCGACCGCCGGAACAAGATCCACCTCCGGGAGGAGGAGCTCGGAAGACTTGAGAAGCGGGTTGCTACGAAGATCCAGCAAAACGCCAAAGAAGTTGAGCGCCTCTCCCGCGAGAATTCGGAGCTGACGGCGGCCCGGAGATCCCTGGAAGAGATGAAGAACCTGAGGAAGACGGACTCCCTGCAAATTTGGGAGTTCCTGAGCAAGGCCGACGATGCGCTGGCGCCGATGGGTTTCAGCCCCGTGCTCCCGGATGATCCGGAGCCGGAGCCGGACCTTGCGTTGCAAGCGTTGAGCGCCGCGGGCAGCAAGCTCTCCAAGGTGGGCGACGTCATCGCGGACCAGCTGGAGGTCGAGGGGCAATCCCTGGCTAGGAACGTCACAGAATATGTGTTGACGTGCTACACCAGCCGGAACCCTCGATTTCCTCTGGACCCGGTGCTTGAAGGCCCCGTCGAAGGAGAAGGCGAAGCTACCCGAGCCAGCGTGTCGGAGGTCGCCCAGAAGGTCGCTGAGTTCTTCCATAGGGTCTAGGACCGTCTCTCTTAGCCTTTACTTGTATCTTCTCTTCTTCCTCAATTTTGTAATCCCTTGTCTCCATATGTAATCTCCGATCTTCTCATGAAATGAAATCCCCAATTTTTTGTGAATTTCATTTTTTTGTCTTCAACATCTTTATCTTCACTTGGCCCCCTGGTAGATGTGCACAATTTGATTGTGGACATGTACCAAAAGGATGTTGAGTTTTGTTGAAGACGAATTTACTTCGAACTTGTGGAATCTATGTCCGAAGTTTTTGATAGTGAAGGTCCCCTGAAGTTGTCGGAGCTTAGAAGCTCCGGCACTGTCCATCGCTGGAGCTTAGTAGCTCCGGCAATAGCCTCTATCAACACGTTGAGCGTCGATAGTTAATACTCCAAGGTGTCGGAGCTTAGCAGCTCCGGCAATGACCTTTACCACACTTGGTTTGTTGGCAACAGACTCCAGTGACTGGGTCTTCTCACCATCTTTTAGTCTACGCTGACGGTTGACGCCCTGGTGGGAGTCGGAACTTGGTTAGCTCCGGTTTTTCCCATCAACGTAGGGTTCATTTTTCCTGCACACTTAAGCCAAGAAAAATAGTAAAATTCGTTCCTTGTCTATAACTTCGTCGCGGCTTACGATTCTTAAGAAAATTTTAAGTTGAACACGATTTTTAATACGACTGGATGAATTGTCTTTTCTTTTAGATCCAATTATCCATGGACCCACCTTACTTCGGCCTGTCGGGGTGTAGGTAGAGTGGCGTACTTAGGGTGCTTGACCAGGCTAAGTCGATAGCGCACTCCGGCCCTAGAATGGCTTGGCGGCTTTAAGGCGAGTTGGCCACAGACGATATTTAAATCTAAAAAATCCGACAATTCAACTCGAATCGTACGTAAACCGGTCAAACTAGAATTTCTTAAGAATTGCACGTTTCTGTTATAGGCAAGAAAGAGAAAAATAAAAATGTCGAGCCTATGCAAAAATGAATGCACGTGGAGTCTATTTCACATGAAGATGTCTTTCATTATTGGTCCGGGGTACAGGGGAAACAAGTACACTCTTAGGGTACGGAACCAGGCTAAGTGTGTTTGGTTTCTCGTTTGACCCAAGGTAGTTAGCCACACTTCTAGTCCGGAGACTGTATCAAGTGTTGCATGAGCTTTTCAAACCTTTCGGGAAAGGTCCGGCTGCTCTCCCGGAGGAACTACCCGACTCTGTACAATGACTCTATAACATACATTTCAAGTTACTTAAGACTCACCTCCGTGGAATTAAGTGTAGAACTTACGGAGGTGCTCGATGTTCCAAGGATTTGGGAGAGGTGTCCCATACTCGGTAGCCAAGCGAACGCTTCCGGGACGGGATACTTTGATCACTCGAAAGGGCCCTTCCCAGCTGGGGGAGAGTTTGTTTTGCCCTTCTCTGGATAGTATTCTCCGTAGCACCAGATCGCCTTCCTCGAGCTGTCGGTTGTGTACATGCCGCTGGTGATAGCGCCGTAGAGCTTGGCGGTATCGGGCATTCCGAACAGCTGCTTGGCACCTTCCCTCCTCGAGGAGGTCTATGTCTTCACGCCGGAGCTGGTCCTGCGCGGCTTCGTCGAAGGTCCGGACCCGGAGGGAACCCAAGGTGATTTCCGGAGGAAGGATCGCTTCAGCTCCGTACACCAGGAAGAAGGGTGTTTCTTCGGTTGCCCGACTTGGAGAAGTCCTGTTGGCCCATAGAGTGGGCGGAAGCTCTTCGATCCAATTGGCTCCGTGCTTTTTCAAGCGCTCATAAGTGCGTGTTTTGAGTCCTTTAAGGATCTCTGCGTTTGCTCTCTCGGCTTGTCCATTGCTGGCAGGATGAGCTACGGAAGCGTAGCAAACTTGTATGCCGAGGTCTTCGCAATATCCTTGAAATGCGGAGCTTGTGAATTGAGTCCCATTATCAGTGATGATCTTATTTGGGACTCCGAATCTGCTCACAATGGATTGTAGAAAATTGATTGCAGATTGTTTGTTGATCGTCACAACGGGAGTAGCTTCCGGCCACTTGGTGAACTTGTCGATGGCGATGTACAGGAACTTGTAACCTCCGACGGCTCTTGGGAAGGGTCCCATGATGTCCATCCCCCACACAGCGAAAGGCCATGTAGGAGGTATCATTTGTAAGGACTGAGCAGGTGTATGAATTTGCTTTGCATGGAATTGGCATGCTTTGCATTTCTTCACCAGCTCAGTTGCATCCTGGAGCGCTGTAGGCCAGTAGAAGCCGTGCCGAAAGGCTTTTCCGACCAGCGTGCAGGAAGATGCGTGGTTCCCACACTCGCCTCCATGGATTTCTGCGAGGAGCTCGCAGCCTTCTTCCCTTGTGATGCACCGCATTAGGATGCCGTTGGCACCGCGCCGGTAGAGATCCCCTTCTACCAACGTGTATCTTTTAGCCAATCTGACTACCCGGTCAGCGGATACATCATCGTCAAGAAGGATGTTGTCTTTCAAGTAGCTCCGGATCTCCGAGATCCATGCATCGGAACTGACTTGAGCATTTGAGTCTTGCGTGCTGGGTTGCTCGGAGCTTCCGGCAGCACCTACGACCCTTGATGGCTGCCATGGTAACAGGGCCATCGGGACCGTCAGCTTCGGGATGCTGATCTCGCCCCCTTCGTTCAGTTCGGCAGGCTGAACTGTGGGTTTTGACAACCTCCGGACAAAGGTTCCGTCAGGAGCCGGAGCTCCGGTTGACGCCTTGGTCGAGAGTTCGTCAGCTTCAGCGTTGTGAGCACGCTGAACATGGTGAAGGTCTAGGACTTCGAAGTCCTTCTGAAGCCTCTGGACTTCAAGGAGGTAAGCAGCCAGCTGGATATTATTGCAGGAGCATTCACCTTTCACCTGCTTGATGACAAGTTGTGGGAGTGTGACTCCTGCTGGTGCTGAGGCTCCTGCTGGTGGCTGCATGTTGGAGGGATTGCCTCCGACAGCCTGAGCAGCAGGTTGCCCGTTGGATGATCCAGCCGCAGAATTCACCATTCTTGAAGATCTCAGGCGCACCTACCTGGCGCGCCAACTGTCGACTGTTGGAGTCGGCAGATCCCCTGACACTACTAAAGTGTTGAAGGAGTTTGTAGTTCGGTTTGGGCGCGCGGAGACTCAAGAAGGTGAATCACGATTGGACACGAGAGACACAGTGGTTTACGTGGTTCGGGCCGCCTGAGCGTAATACCCTACTCCACGGGGTGTGTGTGTGTTGTATTAACTTGTGAGCTTGAGAGCGTTCGAGTGTCCCCTCCCCTCGTGTACCGTCGGTTTGTCCTTTTATAGTACAAGGACAAACCGTTACAAGTCAGCCTGGCCCGACATGTGGCCCTCGCGGTTACTAGTATTGATACACGGGATTAATTGTTGTTAATAACCCTGTAACGGCTCCGACAGTGCCGTTACAGGTGTTAAGATCGTCCGATTAATTGTCATTAACGTGGAATTAATGACAATTAATCGGGTCTTGAAGTCTGCGGCTGTCCTTTGAAGATCCGGAGCCGTTACAATGTCTCCCGGAGGTCTGAAGCGGCCAGCTCCGACGTATGGACACGTGGCAGCTCCGGAGCTTGCTTGTGGAAAGCGGGAAGCTCCGGGGTGGCCTGGCACGTGTCAGGTCCGGAGCTTCTCTCGGTCAGGGGTTAAGTCCGGAGGTGCCGTTTCAGTACCTAGCCCGGAGCTTCACCCTTGCGGGTAGTAGCTCCGGTTTGACAGTACACGTGGCAACCTAGGGGTTAACCATGTTGGAGAAGCAGGTCCGGTTATGTCTGACAAGTGGGCCTCTGAGGGTCTTCAATTTGAGTAGACGTCCTTCCCTTGAGATCTTTGTAACCTCAGGGGGTGTATGGTTTTTAGGGTACCGACAACCGCTCTTGTAGAGTGGGACCCAATTTTTGTTACACAGAACCCGCTGGAACCGGCGGAGATGACCCCGACAGGTCCTGACCCGATCCCCCTGTTGTTGTCTATTGACAACGTCTGCTCCTGTCTTCATCAGGTCCAGTTGGCTTTCTACCACGACACCAAGGCCCTCGAGGAGGAGCGCCAAACTCTTAGGATGTGGCGCAACCGGCTCCAATTCGAGACCAAGCTGGCGCAGTCGAGGCTGGATGACAACAAGGAGTGGGTGAAGAGGGAGAAGATCCGCCTGGAATACTGGGGTAAGCTGCTAGATGAGAGAGAAAGCATGACACGATCCCTTGACAACCAGTCCCGGGCCATCTACGAGCAGTCCAAAGCTGCTAATAGCGCAGCGATGATCGCCAGGAGAGGCTCGACGCCATCCATGCTAGTCTCGTCAAGCGTCGGGAGGCTCTTGAGGAGCGGGAGAGAAATCTCGAGAATGAAGAGCAGAAACTCCTGGAGGTGCGGGATGACATCGTGAAGAGGGAAGAAGAGCTCACTCAGAGGCTAACTCTGGGTGACAAGAATCTTGAGGAGCGCACTAATAAATTGGAGGAGTGCTGCGAGAATGAGGAGAACAAGGCCTAGGAGCGAGGGCAGGAACTCCACAGGAGGGAGAATGTCGTTGCTGCCAGGGAGAAGAAAGTGCAGGGCAGGGAGAAGGACCCGGTCGACTGCCGGAACAAGATCCACCTCCGGGAGGAAGAGCTCGGAAAACTCGAAAGGCAAGTTGCTGAAAAGATTCAGCAGAACGCCAAAGAGGTTGAGCGTCTTGCCCGTGAGAATTCGGAGCTTGTGACGACCAGAAGATCCTTGGAGGGGATGCGAGGCTCCAGGACTGTGGAGTCCCAAAAAGTTTGGGACTTCATGGGCAAAGCCAACGATGCGCTGACACCAATGGGTTTCAGTCCCATGCATCCGGATGATCCGGAGCCGGAGCTGGACCTGGCGTTGCAGGCGTTGAGTTCGGCAGGCAACAAGCTCACCAAGATGGGCGATGTCATTGCGGACCAGCTGGAAACCAAGGGACAATCCCTGGCGAAGGACGTCGCAGAATTCGTGCTGACGTGCTACACAAGCCGGGTCCCTCAATTCCCCCTGGACCCGGTGCTTGAATGCCCCATCGAAGGAGAGGGGGAAGCTGCCCAAGCCAGCGTATCGGAGGCTGCCCAGAAGGTCGCCTCGTTCTTCCATAGGGTCTAGGACCATCTCTTTGTAGCTCCCACTTGTATCCTCTCTTCTTTTTCTCCAATTTTGTAATCTCGTGTCTCCAGATGAATGAAATCCAAGTTTTTTTGTGAATTTCATTTTTTGTCTTCAACACCTTTTGTCCCACTTGCCCCCCTGGTAGATGTACACAATTTGATTGTGAACATGAACCAAGAGGATGTAACAGTTGTAGAACATAGGTTCGAAGTCTTCGATAATGAAGGCCCCCTGAGGTTGTCGGAGCTTAGTGGCTCCGGCATTAACCATTGTTGGAGCTTAGTAGCTCCGGCAGTAGTCTCCATCAACGCGTAAAGCATCGACAGTTAGTCCTCCCGGGTGTCGGAGCTTGGTGGCTCCGGCAGTGATCTCTGTCAACACGTGGTGTATCGACAGCAGACTCCACTATATAGTCTTCCCATCATCTTTTCTTCACGTTGACGGCTGGCCCCTAGCTTTACCAGAGCTGAGTAGCTCCAGCGACACTCGCTATCAATGTTTGAACATCGACCACGAGCTGCCTAGAGGTTGTCGGAGCTTTGGCAGCTCTGGCTTCATTCACCATCATCATGAAGTATTTATTTTTCTTGCACACTGAAGTCAAGAAAAACAGTAAAATCCATTTTCCTATCTATAACTTCATTGTGACTTACTATTCTCGAGAAACTTTTAGGTCGACCACAATTCTAAATACAATCAAGTGCACTGCCTTGTTTCCTTCAGATCCGATCGTTTCTGGACTCGCCTTACTTCGGCCTGCCGGGGTGTAGGTACAGTAGCGTACTTAGGGTGCATGACCAGGCTAAGTCGATAGCACACTCCGACCCTAGATTGGTTTGGCAGCATTCAGACGAGTAGACCATCAACAATGTTTGGATCTGGTAGAACAGACGATGCAACTCGAATTGTACATGAACTGGTTGAGCTAAAGTTTCTTAAGAATTGCTCAACTTTGTTATAGACAAGAAAGAGAAAAATAAAAAATATTGAGCCTGTACAAAATAAATGCACGTGGAGTCTATTTTCACACAATGATGTCTTTCATTATAGGTCCGGGGTACAGGGGAAATAAGTACACTCTTAGGGTACGGGACCAGGCTAAGCGTGTTTCATTTCTCATTTGACCTAAGGTATCTAGCTACACTTTTAGTTCTAAGATTGTGATAAGTGTTGCATGGACGTTGCAGACCTAACACGGTAGGTCCGGCTGTCCTCCGAGAGGAGCTACCCGACTCTGTACAATGACTCTATAACATACATCACATGTAATTACAGACTCACCTCCGTGATATTAAGCGTAGAACTTACGGAGGTGCTCAATGTTCCAAGGATTAGGGAGAGGTGTCCCATTCTCGATTGCCAAGTGGACGCATCCAGGACGGGATACTTTGATCACGCGGAAGGGTCCTTCCCAGCTGGGGGAAAGTTTGTTTAACCCTTCTCTGGATTGTATTCTCCGTAGCACCAGATCGCCTTCCTCGAGCTGTCGGCTGTGAACATGCCGTTGGTGATAGCGCCGAAGATCTTGGCGGTATCGGGCATTCCGAACAGCTGCTTGGCACCTTCCCTCTTCAAGGAGGTCAAGGTCTTCACGTCAGAGCTAGTCCTGCGTGGCTTCGTCGAAGGTCCGGATCCGGAGCGGCCCCAAGGTGATTTCCGGAGGAATGACTGCTTCAGCTCCGTACACCAGGAAGAAGGGTGTCTCTCCAGTTGACCGGTTTGGAGTTGGCCTGTTGGCCCATAGAGTGGGCGGAAGCTCTTCGATCCAGTTGGCTCCATGTTTTTTCAAGCACTCATAGGTGTGCGTCTTGAGTCCTTTTAGGATTTATGCATTCGATCTCTCGGCCTGGCCATTGCTTGCCGTGTGAGCTACAGAAGCGTAGCTGACTTGAATGTCGAGGTCTTGGCAGTATTCTTGGAAAGCAGAGCTTGTGAATTGGGTTCCATTATCTGTTATAATTTTGTTCGGGACTCCAAATCTACATACGATGGACTGCAAGAAGTTGATAGTTGATTGCTTGTTTATTGTCACAACTGGAGTTGCTTACAGTCATTTGGTAAATTTATCAATAGCAACATACAGGACCTTGTAACCTCCGACGGCTCTTGGAAAAAGTCCCAAGATGTCCACCCCCCACACAACGAAAGGCCATGTAGGAGGTATCATTTGTAGAGGCTCAGCCGGTGCATGAATTTGTTTTGCATGAAACTGGCATGCTTCACATTTCTTCACTAACTCAGTTGCATCCTGGAGCGTTGTAGGCCAGTAGAAGCCATGCCGAAAGGCTTTACCGACCAGCGTGCAGGAAGACGCGTGGTTCCCACACTCGCCTCCATGGATTTCCGTGAGGAGCTCATGGCCTTCTTCCCTTGTGATGCAGCGCATTAGGACGCTGTTGGCACCGCGTCGGTAGAGATCCCCTTCTACCAACGTGTATCTTTTAGCCAATCTGACTATCCGGTCAGCGAATACATCATCGTCAGGAAGGATATTGTCTTTCAAGTAGCTCCGGATCTCCGAGATCCAGGAGCTTGCTTGAGCATTTGAGTCTTGCGTGCTGGGTTGCTCGGAGCTTCCGGCAGCACCTACGATCCTTGATGGCTGCCATGGTAACAGGGCCATCAGGACCGTCAGCTTCGGGGTGCTGGTCTTGCCCCCTTCTCTCAATTCGGCAGGCTGAGTTATGGGTTTTGACAATCTCCGAACGAAGGTTCCGTCGGGAGCCGGAGCTCTGGTTGACGCTTTCGTCGCGAGTTCGTCAGCTTCAGCGTTATGGAGACGCCGGACATGGTGGAGGTCCAGGACTTCGAAGTCCTTCTGAAGCCTCTGGACATCAAGGAGATAAGCATCTAGTTAGGGATTGTTGCAGGAGCATTCATCCTTCACCTGTTTAATGATGAGATGTGAATCTCCCTTGACCAACAGCTGCTTGACACCTATGACAGTGCCACCTTTAATCCGTAAATGAGTGCTTCATACTCCGCCATGTTGTTGGTTGCCTTGAAGTCAAGGTGGACCATGTATTTTACCTTCTCCCCGATTGGAGCGAGGAGAAGGACTCCACCTTCGGCCCCCTGCTTTTGCATGGATCCGTCGAAGTAGAGAGTCCAGTGAGGCTCGGTGAAGACCGGAGCCTTGAGTTCCGGCTTCTGCTCACTAGGGCCCCCAGGGTTTGATGGAGAGGGGGTCCATTCCGCCATGAGTCCGCCAATGCTTGACTCTTGATCGCTTGTATTGGGGTGAATTCTAGGTCGAACTCGGCCAATTCTGCTGCCCACTTTGCAATGTTCCCAATGGAATTGGGATTATGCAAGATCGTACGCAGTGGATAAGAGGTCACCACTGAGATCTTATGAGCTTGGAAGTAATGGTGAAGTTTCCTAGAGGCGATAAGAACTGCATAGAGCAACTTATGCACCTCTAGGTATCGAGTCTTGGCGTCATGGAGTACTTCGCTGATGAAGTACACTGGGCGTTGGACTATCTGGACCCTCCCGGAGGGGCCCAGAGCTTCCTCCTCATTGACCCAGACCCTCCCGGAGGGGTCCGGACCTTCTTCGGGGACCTCCGAGTCCTTGTTGAAGGAACCCGGAGCTTCTTCTGGAGTGACCCGGACCTTTCCCGAAGGGGTCCGGATCCTCTTGTTCAACAAGAGTAACTCCTTGTAGATCCAATTCTAGGGGCTGGGACCCAGACTCGCCTTCACGAACCTCTCGACCCTCCCAGAGGGATCTAGATTCCTGAGCTTGTAAAGGTTCTGGTCTCTCCGCCACCAGGACCATACTGACAACTTCGCCAGTTGCTGAAATGTAAAGCAGTAAAGGCTCACCAGGATTCGGAGCTACCAAGGTTGGTAGAGTGGTGAGAAGCTGCTTTAGCTCCTGGAATGTCTTTTCTGCTTCTTCAGACCATTGGAATGGTCCAGGCTTCCTCAATAGCTTGAAGAAGGGTAGTGCCCATTCCGCCAGTCTGAAGATGAACCGACTGAGTGCGGCTAGACATCCAGTCCGGTTCTGGACGTCCTTGATGCGGGCTGGTGGCCGCATATCTTCAGTAGCTTTAATCTTCGCCGGATTGGCCTCTATGCCTCGGTGGTTCACTAAGAATTCAAGAAGCTTTCCGGAGCTAACCTCGAAGACACACTTGTCTGGGTTCAGCTTTGTGCGGGTGACCCGCAGCTTGTCGAAGACAGCTTGCAAGGTGTCAATAAGTGACTCCTTGTCCTTGATTTTGACGAAGATTTCATCAACATACACTTCCACTACGTCTCTGATGAGCTCTCCAAAGGTTTTGTACATAGCTCGTACAAATGTTGAGGCTGTATTCTTGAGACCAAATGGCATGGCAGTATAACAATACAATCCATCTACTGTGATAAAATAAGTATGTTCTTCATCTTCCCTAGACATTATGATTTGATGGTACCCAGAATATGCGTCTAAGAAATACAGTAATTCACACCCGGAGGTGGAATCCACTATCTGATCTATTCTAGGTAGTGGTAATGGATCTTTTGGACATGCCTTATTTAGTGTTGTGTAGTCAATACACATCCGAAGCTTCCCGCCGGCCTTGGGTACAATGACTGGGTTTGCCAGCTATTTTGGGTGGAAGACTTCTCGGATGAATCCAGCTTCGAGCAACTTCTTCCATTCTTGTCGTATGAAGTTCTGTTGCTAAACTGTGCTTCTGATGTACAGGCCGAGGGTCAGGATAGATCTTCGGATTATGCTCGATCACTTCCCTAGGGATCCCAGGTATTTGTGACGGTTGCCACGCAAACACGTCAACGTTAGCCCGAAGGAAAGTGATGAGCGTGAGTTCCTATTTTTCATTCAGACCTCCCAATATATGGGTGGTCAGAGCGACATCGGGACCGATTTGGACGACTTTGACGGGAATGTCGATGTTGTCGCTTGGTTGCACGCGAGGTGCGGAGGTTGAGCCTCGTTGACGAATGCTCGGGGGTTTTGGAGTTTGCTCCTGCCTGGATTCTTCCTCCTGCAATGTAGCAAGCGCGTGAAGTTCTTCCAGAGCAGTCACTCCGGTAGTGCAGTCTCCGCGGATCCGAAGAATACCATATGGTGTCGGCATCTTCAACACCAGGTAGCCATAATGAGCCGCAACCATGGACTTGTACAAGGCTGGCCAGCCCAAAATGGCATTAAATGGTAAGTTGATCTGAGCAACGTCAAAGACCAAATTTTCAGTGCGATAATTCTCCCGAGTCCCAAAGGTCACAGGAAGGGTAATAGCACCAAGTGGGGTTATGGCCACCGGACCTACTCCAGAGAAAGGTCGGGAGGGGCGAAGGTCCAAAGGTCAGAGCTGAAGCTTGACGAAAGCTTCGAAGCTTATGAGGTTCAGCCCCGAACCACCGTCCACCATTACATGGTGGAGTTGGATGTTGTTGATGGTTGGAGATAACATCAATGGGAGTTGACCAGCTCCGATCATATTCCTAGGGCAGTCTGACGTGTCAAAAGTGATGGCGGTATCCATCCACTTCCGGTGCGGCTCCGCCCTGGCGGTGGGAGCTACTGAAGCCATGTCTCGCCACATGGTCTTGAGGACACGGCAGGAAGTTATGTCCCACGAATCACCAAAGATGGTGTTCATGGTCTTCCGACGTTCATTGTCGGAGTCGTCGGAGTCATCGTCGACGGAGGTGTATACAGCCTTCAGGACCTTTTTAGGGTCCTGAAAACCTAACTCCTCTTCAGACGGAGCTTCGTCGACTTTCTGTTTTCCTTCCCTTTGTCGGAAAGGAACTTCTTCCCGGCGCTTGTTGTAGCACTCAACAAGGTTCTAGACCTCTAGACAGTCTTCCAGATCGTGGTTGTTTGACTTATGTATAGGACACCAAATTTTGGAGTTGCCGCCATCTTCAGATGAAGGTCGAGGTCGTTTCTCGGGGCGTGGCCCCCGGCCACCCGGAGTTGCAGCAGCTGTAGCAGCTGCAGCAGTAGGTGTGCCACCCGGCGGCTTTTTCTTGCCGTTGGACTTTTTCTTCTTTTTGCCACTCCCGGAGGTAGTGGCTTCGTCCTTGGAGGATTTTTTGTTATCCTCCGGAGGTGGTTTGGAGGCATTTCACGGCCCTCTGTTGGCACATTTGTCTGCCAAGCTGAAGAGCTCCGTGATGCTCGTGATCTCCTTGATCGCCAGCTTCTCCAGCATCTTCTTGTCTCGTACACCGTGTCTAAATGCCATAATAACATAGGTGCTAGAGATAGAAGGAATAGTGTTTTGTACCTGGGAAAACCTCTGGATGAAGGAACACAGGGATTCTCCCCCCTTCTGCATTACAGCAAAAAGGTCCAGTCAGTGCCTGGTCGAGTGTATGAACTCCCGAAATTGGCGGTGAACTATTGGCACAATTCCGCCCAGCTGTTGATGGAGTTGGGCGGAAGGCTCATGAACCAGGACCTGGCGGTTCCAGTTAAAGCCACGGGGAAGTAGTTGGCCATTACGGCCTCATTACCTCTCGCTGCAAGGATTGCAGTGGAGTAAATCTGGAGAAACTCAGCGGGATTGACAGTCCTGTCAAATTTCTCCGGCAGGTCAGGATGGAACTTTTGTGGCCATCTGACTATGCGTAGGTGCATGGCCAGAGTAGAACAACCTCCTCCTACTCCCTTGGGAGCATGACAGTCTCGAGCCTCTCACCTTTCGCGAGCACGCTTGATATGAACGCGGTCGTCCTGTTGACGGTAACGACGATCAAGCTCCGCCGGAGGTCGTGAGTTGAAAGCCTAGTTACTGTATGGGTGCGCCGCGCCCCGGCAGGCAACGACGTCACTTGTTGAGACGCAGCTCGCCTCCTATTTTGGGAAGTGTGCGGACCAAGTCTGTCTGACAAAGTTCGATCACTACTACAAAAAACATTTTTACAGGCGCTTCTATATATTTTTTTACAGACGGTCCATTAAAAGTGCCGCATGTGATGTCCAATTAGTTAATAACAGTCTGTGATAATAGATTTTTACAGGCGGTTTGTAACAAACAACCATCTGTAAAAATATAATGATTTTCACAGGCAGTCCGTAGCAAAAACCGCCTGTGATAATAGTCATTATCACAGGCGGTCCGTAACAAACAACCGCCTGTGGAAATATAATGATTTTCACAGGCGGTCTGTAACATAAAAACCGCTTGTGATAATGATGGCTCCTCATTGGTCCTCTGCTTCATCCCACGGATCACTCTTGGACTTCCTATCTCCACTGTCCGCTGTTATCAATCCAACGACTCAGTTTAGAAGCTCCACGATAGATGTGTCTATAACAGCAGCAGCCACAGTTCAGTTCGTGATCCTCCGTCAGCCTCCCAAGGTACGACTTCCGGCGGCATCTCCCAAAGCGCGGCTGCCGGCGGCCTCTCTCAAGGCGCGACTAAGGCGCGACTTCGGTTGCTCCGGACCTCAGCGGCTCCGACGCGGCCTCCCGACGAGCACGAGCGCTGCCGACGCGAGCACGGGCGCGGATCTGGCACAATCTACCTCGGGCTACCGGCAGCGCGGCTGCCGGCGGCCTCTCTCAAGGTGCGACTAAGGCGCGACTTCAGTTGCTCCGGACCTCGGCGGCTCTGGCGTGGCCTCCCGACGAGCGCGAGCCCTGCCGACGCGAGTACGGGCGCGAATCTGGCACAGTCTACCTCGGGCTCCCGCGCCTCCCGGCGAGCGCGTGCCCTACCGGCGTGAGCGCGGCCACGGATCCGGCGCGGTCTACCTCGGGCTCCCGGTGGCGCGGTCTACCTCGGGCTCTCGACGGCGCGGCTCCTCCGACTCCAAGCGGCACGGCCTCGTCGGGCTTCAGGCAGCACAGCTCCTCCGGCTCTCGACGGTTCGACCTCCTTTGACACTTGACGGCGCTCTTCCGGCTCCCAGCAACGCGGCGGCCTCCAGGCGGCACAACCTCTTCTGACTCCCAGCGGCGCATGTGAATTTTTTTTTGTTTCACTAGCCATTTTCAGAGGCGGTTTTTTATTACCGACCGCCTGTGAAAATGCATTTTTACAGGCGGTTTTTTATTAAAAACCGCCTGTGAAAATGTAGTTTCACAGGCGGATTATGCCACCGCCTGTGTTAATCGATCATTTTCACAAGCTCTTCGTTACATGCGGGTTTTAAAACCATATGCAACAATATGTTTAGAACCACCTGCATGAAGCATTTTGTAGTAGTGGATGCTGCGATGGGGCCCGCCCCAAAGGGGGAGGATCTTGGTTGCTGATGCAATCGGCTGCTGCTGCATCCAAGTGTTCCACATCAGCCCTCCACTGCTCCATTGCACCCTGGGATGCACCCGGAGGTGGTGGGCGTTGGAGAAGAGCACGCGCTGCATGGAGCACGTGTTCGGGGTTGTTGTTATTCGCTGATGCGGTGACCGACGCAAATGCTCTGTCCCACTGTCCAACTTGATTTGCTGGTGCACGCGGTGGATGCGAAGGCATGACTCCTGGTGGAGCCACGGCATCGGCTGGTTGTTGCATGTTGGAGGGATTGTCTCCAGCAGGTTGCGCAACGAGGTTGCCGTTGGACGATCCAGCAGCTGAGTTCACAATTCTTGAAATCTCGGACCCCCTACCTGGCGCGCCAACTGTCGGTGGGTGAATCCGGCAGATCTCCCGACACTACTGTTAGTAGTCCGTGGAGTTTGTAGTTCGTTAATGGGCGCGCAGAGATTCAAGAGATGGTGACAAATGGACATTGAGGTTTACGTGGTTCGGGCCGTCTGAGCGTAGTATCCTACTCCACGGGGTGTGTAGTTGTTGTATTTAGTGTCTAAGAGCTTTCAGTGATTGTGTGTGCTTGAGAGCAAGTGAGAGTCTAAGAGTCCGAGAGCGTCTCTCGCCTCTAAGAGAGCGTGTCCCCCTCTGTCCCATGTGTATCGTCGACCAGTCCTTTTATAATACAAGGACTGACCGTTACACCGTTAGCCTGGCCCGACATATGGCTCTGGCGGTTACTAATGTTTAATACACAATAAATGAGGTTAATTACCCTTAATAGTGTGGTAACAGACCTTAACAGTGCCGTTACTGGTATTAAGGGTCTTTCGATCGCGTGTTATTAATATGGTATTAATGAAACTTAATCGGGTCTTGAAGTCTTTGATTGCCCCCTGAAGGTCCGAGCCGTTGGGGCCCACCAGTCTGATTGTTGAGGTTGAAGGTCCGGCAGTTCGGACACGTGGCAGCTCTGGAGCTTACCGTCGTGGATGGGTAGGTCCGGTGCTGTTGGACACGTGTCGGTACCGGAGCTTCCCTCTGCTTGGGGTTAGGTCCGGGAGTGCCATACTGGTATCTAGTCCGGAGCTTTTCCATGTGTGGGCGATAGCTCCGGTCTTATGATACACGTGGCGGCCCTGAGACTAACCATGTCGAGGAAGCAGGTCCGGTGACGGCTGACATGTGGGGCCTTCGGAGGTCTTCAAATCTGGTAGATAAAGTTTCTTTGTGATCTTTGCAATCCCAATTGGTATCTGGTACGCAGGGTACCGACAACGCCCATAGAATATAATCTTGCACAGCTCATCAATCAGCATGTTTGCACGCGCCTTATTCGATCGGGACTTTTTATCATCAATGCATGGTGAGAGGAGGCTGTAACTTTTTTAACTGTATGTACACGACCAAAAGGTGAAAGGCGATAGATAGATCGCGTGGCCGGATTCCCTGTCTCTAGCAGGCGCTGTGGCGCAGAGAGCACAGGACCGGAAATCCACGGCGAGCTCGATCGATTGCCATCAGAATCCCGATTTGATTTGCAAGCCATCGAATCTTGCGCGCCATTACCAGGACACGCACGATCCTGGGGGCCATCGTCGGATCTGCTCTGCTCTTCGTCTGTCCAATTCTCTCTCTCTCACGCCATCTAATCTATTCTACTGCGCAGTATATATCTGCTACAGCCAAAAATAAAGGCAACTGCGACGCCGCGAGCTCCACAGATTCATCGTTGGCTGCTGCTCATGTCATGCATGTCGCCGCCGGTACGGTGTTGCCGTCATGCGCGTCGGATCGTCGATCCGTGTGACGAAAACCGGTCTCGCGGTTGATAAACCAGAGCAGACAAGATAACGCGCGTACTACACGGTACTTAGACTAGTATTCTCGTCGTTAAATTGGCGCCTTGGGTTGCCGTTGCTTCGTTTCTGCCTGTTGTACCTGTAGCCCTCCATGCAAATGCACCAGTATCATGAGAGGGGACGGTTGAGACTGAGCGCAGCGGGCGCGCTATACGCGCCGCTATGCGCATATAGCGGCCGCTCTTGTCTGCAGCGGTCACCGTAAAGGCGCCTCGATCTATTTCCCAGATTTCAACAGTGTTGCGCCAAATGTAGAGGCACCTCTATGTGGAGAGAGAAGGAAGGGAGAAGAAATAAAGGAGAGGAAAAAAAGAAATAAAAGGGGAAGAAAGGAATAAAATAGATGAGAAATAGTATAGAGGTCTGATTTATAGGTGAACGAGTGAGGGAAATAAAACTGTAAAGAGAGAATCTTTTTAGAGATGGGATATAGAGGTGAAATATAGAACAGACGCATCATGCGCGATATGTTCGGTGCGTGAGGAGAGTGCCTTCTTCAATTCGGACCCCATCGAGAATATAACTTTAGTCGGCGCAGGTAGATTGCGCGCCACTGCCACTGATGGATGGACTGCATGACACAACAGGCTGATGCATGCATGATGGCGGCCCTGGTAGATAAGGAACCCGTGGAGCATAGCATAGCATAGCCTGCACCCCACCCACCGTATTTACTGGGCACTACTAGCCCTGGACCAAACAGAGGACATGTACGCCCCGGCCAGCCGCAGCTCGACAGCAACGTTACCTAGTAGCCCCGTCGTCTCATGGCATCACTTCATCGATCACGGTCGATTCCCTCGATCGCTGCGCGGTAGCTGAGTAGTAGCTGCCGGTCCGTGGAGCCGGTCGGCTGGCAGACCAATGGGGTGGTCTGCTAGGTATTGTAGCGGCTAGGCGTCTTTGCCCGCGCCGGACGCACGCACGCACATGGCGCGGGGGATGCCAAAAATGGCGGTGCCCCTATGCTTTGGTGGGGCAGTGCGCGAGCAGGTGACTCCAACGGCCGCGATCCCGCCGAGATCGTGCCGGCGCGCGGCGTACTGCTGTCGCCTAGACGTGTCAACCCCGCGTTGGGCACAGCCGTTCACCGTGCGATGGAGTTCGAGATCCGTGCGGGCCTTCTTACGTGCCGCCGATGGTCCAGAGATGCCAGTATGCCACCGCGCACGCACGCACGCGTAGGAACCTGCCCTTTTCGGGCGGGGGAGCAAAGTCTTTTTTAAAAAAAAAAAATTAAAAGCTAGGGAGGGAGGGAGGGAGAGAGAGATTAGTGAGCCAGCTGCAAATCTTGGTTAAAAGGCGGACAGGAAAGGACCCGTCGATCTAATGGTTGACGGATTATCGATCTCTCGATCTCTGCTCTTTGGCGACTCCATCTCGCCTTTCGACCGACCTTAATCCAAAAGGCAACAGAGTGGATCGTGCAGCACGAACAATGACAGCGCACGGTGCTCTCTGCTGCCCAATCCTTCGTCAGGAAGAAAACAAAAATTTCCCAAACCGGCATGTCAGTGCTAGCAGCCGATGATCGCATGGCAGTGCGGCTGACGTTACATTTCCTCTTTTTTTTTGTTTATTTATTAGCTTTTTCTATAAATTTTCATACTCTTGCTTTATTCCCATACTCCTTTGTATTCTATTCGAAACTAAAGCAAGCACCTGTTTCCAACTTGGGCGAAACAAGGTGAGGATGAAATCCGGAGGAATCACCACACAAGTATGAGCAGTAGCTACGTAACAGATAAGGTTGCAAATCATATATTCCCTAAATTAAAATACTGTTTTATATATACAACAACTGCAATCAATGGAACGAACTGCCCGGTAACGAATAATAAAATCAACACATAAATAGCCAAAACTGGGCCCTCAATACAGGCGGGGGGCTCGGCTTGTTACTGCTCCAACTCAACCACATTTAACACGGCTCCAACGGAAAAACAACTCGGAAGAAAAAAAATATCTAAGCGCCAACCCGACATCATTTTGCTCATCACGCCAACTTCTAGTGCAGACATTCCATCTGATTTCACCTACCTAACCAGGTCCGATGAACAATAGTCGTCAGCAAGTGGCGCTGGTTGACAAACCGAAAAAATCCAGAACAAAAAAATATGGAAAAACTGCTTCTCAGAGGTCATCTTTTACTAGCAAATGCTGCCAATGCGTTCGCATGAGCGGGTGGCAGCGCACTCAGTATGGGCTGCATTTGCTGACCATAAACGGATACCAAGTGAGATACTGCCTTGCCAATATATGTTTTGACTTCCTCACTCTCATCCGGGGAGACTACCACTTGGGCAAAGACATGTATCACATCGGGCACGTGAGAAAGGATCTGTGACAGAAAAATGTTAGGTTTCACCCACGAATTTAGAGCAGTAATAGTTATTTAGATCAAGAATCACCTGGGGATGTGATGACAACAACAAATTGCATATGCAACTATAGACAGTCATTGATTCTTCATGATCTTCTTTTAGTGGCAAAGCTTTGATAAACACTGGAAGAACCTGCAAGATTGCAACCAAACATTTGTTATGCTCTGAAATCTGCAACCTGAAATTGTCCAAACATACAAAGTGCAATGTTGTGCCAACCTGGTTGAGAGGAATTGACTGAGGCTGAACCATTATCATCCTAGCAATAGCACCAGCAGCATTATCTCTTACTGCGTCATCTGGTTCCGAGTTACTAAACAAAGGATGCAGAGCACAAAGTATATCCCCATAATATCTGCAAAGAGATGAACCTGAACTAGTGAGCAAATGAATTCACAGGACGGGAAAATACTCTTCATGCTTCCCTGAACTCTAATCATATATTGAGGTGATTTATTTGTTGACCATACAATGATGAACATAAAATGGTGTCAGATTCTTAGCGCCCTCATTAGATAGTTGAGTGTTGTGTTTTACAACTAGGAACACTGTTAAACTTTATCTGCAAGCTCCAGACAGATTATTCATGGGAGGGAAAACTTGTTGACTTTCTTGGTCTTTGTGAGCAGAACTTTGAAGGAGCATCAGATCCTTAGGATCGTAGCTACTGGCAGGCTTCAGTGAGAAATTTTTGGAACATTCTATGAGCCCATTCAAATACTACATCAATTAAGAGGTATTGAAAATAACTATGGTTCTATTAACTAATAACTTGCAGATATTTTAAACCAACTTATAGAATTGGTACAAACTAGAATGACATACATCCTTCCTAGTGTTTCTACAACAACAACCAAGCCTTTATCCCAAGAACGTTGGAGTCGGGCTACATATGAGAACCAACAATTTTATTTATTTATTTTAAATAATAATAGAGAAAAATGAAAAAAAAAGATAAGATTAACAAAATATGAATAAACAAAGATTCTGACACATGAATTGCTAACTTCCAAGCAGTCCTATCATGAGCCAACTCTTTAGGTACATTCCACTTCCTCAAATCTTATTTCACCGCCTCCTAACACGTGAACCTTGGTCACCCTCTGCCCTCCTAATATTTTTTTTGTACGCAAATACTGCAAGGGAAACCCCTGCAGTTAATATATTGATTCAAAAAGGTTCAAAAAAGGTACAAGTGTGCATAAAGCACAGAACAGCAGGAGAAACAGGGAGGTGTCCTGAGATAGAACAACTCGCTAAAGAGTCCCCAACCAAAGCAGAAGAGCATCCCTATCTATGTCTTTGAAACTGACACAACTGTGTACCCAAGGAAGTAGTGAAACATCCTTTACCGTATCCTTTATAATCCTATTGTTAACCGGTGCTTCTAGTATCTCGTTGTATATGCCCAAACCACAGTAGTCATGTTGGACTAGCTTCTCCTCAATAAGTGTCACTCTTACCCTATCACGTATCACCTAATTCTTGATTCGGTCTCTTATTGTGACCGCGCATCGACCTTAGCATGTCCATCTCCGCCACATTCATTTGTTGGAATTGTTGTCTTTTGGTTAGCCAACATTCCACCCCATATAACATCGCGGATTTGATCATTGTCCTATAGAACTTGAATTTCTCTTTCAGCTTTTGTGGGACCTCCTTGTCACATAGGCTCCCAAATGCTTGACGCCACTTCATCTATCCTACTGATTCTATGGCATCTTCGTCAATATCGCTGGTACTTTATAGCATTGATCCTAAATTTTGAAAAGAGTATCTCTTACGTACTTATTTGTCTTTGTAGACTAACATTTCCCTCGTCACATCCCACATCACTAAAGTCACACCTCATACTCAGTTTTGATCCTACTGAACCTAAACCCCTTAGACTCTAAGGTCTACCTCCATAGCTCTAAATTTTTATCAACGCCTTCCATAGTTTCATCTACTAACACTACATCGGCAAAGAACATACACCAAAAGATATCCCCTTGTATATCCTTCGACACCTCATCCATCACTAAGAAAAGATGTATGGGCTTAAATCTGATCCTTGACGTCCTATCGTGATAGAAAAAGTATCGGTCTCAATATCACTTACATGCACACTTGTCACCACATTATCGTACATATCTTTGTGTTTTTACAAGAGCAATATAATGCATGCCATTTTTTCCTTGTTAACATAGCCTACCTCGTCGTGCTTGAGACAAAGTCTTTGTTCTTGTTGTTGTACTCCGTTTCATTTTATTTGACGCGGGCTCGTTCAAATAAAATAAAACGGAGTATGATATCACACATCTAAACAGAACTATTTCTCAAACTAGGAACGCAGGCATAAGACATGAAATATGAATGTTTGAGCAAAGTAATATACATACTTTAGTGCTGCAGCACCTCCGTTCTTGCATATCTCACCGGCACAGAAAGCCGCATTTCTTCTATTAGTAGCATCAGATGATGCAAGCTCTTTCAGCACTAAAGGCATTATCCTCTGATTAAAAATCAAATATGAGTACGCGCTAGAAGGTACGTTGAAATGAAGAAGCTTCACGAAACTTACGTCAACATAAGCAGAAATTGGAGCACCCATTTCCTGAGCGACCTCAGCTAACGTTGCAACGACCATAGTTTTATCTTGGGGGGGATGGGGAGATTTCTGCATTTATTCAAGGAAGTGTTAAAACAACAAGAACAAAGCCATTTAATCCCAAATAAGTCAGGGTAGGCTAGAGATGAAGCCCACAAGAGCAAGAATGAACAAGAAAAATCATAGGAAAATAAGACAATGGAAAAGAAAAGGAGAAAATGAAATGAAGGAAAAAAAATTAATAGGTGAAAAAGTAATGATAAAAAATGAAAAAACCTAAGCGCGTGTAGAGAGAAAGGGAAGAGTCACATACAGCAAACTTCATCAAGGGATCAAACAATTTTGCAAAGATAGGATCAAAATAAGGTCCCATCACTTTTGCAAAAGCAGGCAAGAGATCTGAAACTGCATCCATGAGGACTTCATCATGGTCGATATCACCTTCATCTTCACCATCTGACTCTACTTGTTGACAGCTTGATTCTTGACGCAAAAGAACTAGCGTTGCCTCAGCAAGCCTTGATATGTCTGGATCAAAAGCATAAAAAATAGTAGTTTTACAACACAGCCCAGTATTTTGAGACCACCTAATACTGGACGAGTGCAGCTTACAAGGTTCAATTGCGGCGAAACCACAGTCCTTCACAATATCTGATACACTCATGCAAGCTTGTGCAACAACCTCTTTGTCATCATCCTCTATCATAGTCTTGGTATAAATGTTCATGACAGTATCTGCAAAAGAAAAATCCAGCATTGTAGTTTAAGATCACCCATGACAATGCAGTATATAATATCCAGCATTACCAAGGACATCCTTCTGTTTCTCTAGAACATCCTGCATGGCAGGAAAAAAAAGGTTTCCATCAGAATTCCAACATCTTTTACAACAACCATCTCTGAATTGATGAAGGAACAACAGAAGTAGCATAAGTAAAAGCACAACGGATACTCACAGCATGTGTAGGAGGTATTTCCTTAACTGCAGTTAGGATATCTGCAAGAAGGATATAATTACTACGACAACAACAACAATCAAGCCTTTGTCCCAAACAAGTTGGGGTCGGCTAGAAATGAAACCCAACAATTTTTGAAGAAAAGTAATAGAAAATAAGATGAGAGTAAAAAAATTACAAATAAAATAAGATACTACATTTTATTTGTTTTAAAAATGGATTAATAAGAAAGAAGATAAGAGTAACAAAATACGAATAAACTAAGATTTTGGCACATGGATTGCTAATCTCCATGCAATCCTATCATGAGTCAAATCTCTAGGTATGTCTCACTCTAAGTCTCGTTTCACCGCCTCCTGCCATGGCAACTTTGGTCGACCTCTGCCTCTTCTAAAATTTTCTCTACTCTTTATAATCCTACCGGAGGTATCAAGAAGGATATAATTACTACTACTGAAAAACCACAATAAAACATTGTAAAATTCAAATTGATCAACATCATACCACTCAAAAGGCTAGTGAAAAGGAAGGAACTGTTGAAATAATCTTGTTTTTTAAAATTAAGCTAGAGATTAGGGGGTGCCTAGGTAGGACACGATTGGTTATTAGAGATAGAGTTAGAGTTTGAATTAAATGTTTTAGATAGAGTCCTAAATAGGTTTGTGTATGATTTTATCTGTAAGGGGTCTATATATAGTTGTGGCGCCCCAATGAATAAATTGTAGCAGATTATTATAATTTTTGAATTAATTTCTTGTCCGGATTTCCAACAATTGGTATCAGAGCTTGGAGATCTAATCTCCTTCCCCGGGAGCACCTCCCGGGGGGGGGGGCTAGCCAACGGGTCACGGGTCTGCTCGGCGGTGTCGGTGGAAGATCGACGCAGGCGCGGAATTCCTCTGAGCACGGGTCCGTCGGGGCTCGAATCCAATCGCGCGGAAGTGAAAGTGCATCTAGGACTCCCTTGTGGGTTTTGGATGATTTATGACAAGCAATTGGGATCCTAATCCTTTTGTTGAGATGAATGCAGGCAAATAATGAAAAATGAGCAAAATGCCAAAAAAAAGGGAATGAGAAGCAAAGTGAATTTGAGCTCAAGGAGAAGAAACTAGTAGATTATTATGTATGGAGTGTGTTAAGGAAACACACCCAAGAGCTCAATCACTTTCAAGCACACACACACAATGCACAAAGTTATACAGGACCGGACTAGTCCGATATCAGCCGGACTAGTCCGATATCACTTTCTGCACTAGATCGGACAAGTCCGGTATCCATCAGACTAGTCCGATATCTTTCTGATCCACTTCGGACTAGTCCTCCCCAATGCAGACTAGTCCTCAACACAATGCACAAGTCACACAAAATCGGACAAGTCCGTTGTGATCCGAACTAGTCCGATATTCTTTCTGATCCACTTCGGACAAGTCCGGTGTCTACACGGACTAGTCCGATATACACACTGATCTAAATCGGACAAGTCCTCCAAGTGCGGACTTGTCATCCTAAACACTTAGGGTTTCATATGTCCGGACAAGTCCGATGGCAATCGGACTAGTTCGAAGATTTCCAGTAGTGAAATCGGACAAGTCTGTTTTCAACCGGACTAGTCCGATATTCCTGGACACTTAGAGTTTGCTACACACAGCACACCGGACTAGTCCTGTGACCACCACGGACTAGTCCGATCTTTCTGAACCCTAACGGTCACTTTTAGAAACCCCATATAAATAGAGGTGCACCGCCCACTTTTACAATCTCTCGAACCCTAGCGCCATCACACCTCCCAAGAGACTCAAAAACCACCTCTCTCCACGAAATTAAGTGCAAAATCGATCAATCTATTGAAGATCACTTCTAGATCATTGGAGAGACACTTGGCACACATCATTGAGCTCTTGGTTTGATTCTCTAACACACTCTTGCGTTTCAATTTATAATTTTCGAGTGTGTTATTGGTGGCTTTGTAAGTTGTAATCAAGAGAGCTCTCAACGTGTGAGAACGTCCCTTCAACTTGGTTATTTACCCTTTGTGATTAGTGGAAGAGGATTGGCCTTCGTGGCGATCCGACTAGGGAAGGGTTGGAGAAGACCCGGTCCTTTTGTGGGCTCCTCAACGTGGACGTAGGTTGCCTTCGTGGTAGCCGAACCACGGGATAAATCGTGTGTCTTGTCCTTTTGCGTTCTTCATCTTAATTGATCAACTTAATCTAGGGTTTGATTCACTTTGTTCAATTTGAGTTAAATTGTTGAACAAGAGCCTTAATTGTAATAGAATTTGACATACAACTATTAAACTGTCATTCAAGTTTATATTTCCGCTGCAAACATTAACGAATCAATCAAATTGACTGAACTTGATCAACTTAGCCCGTGAAAATCGGACTAGTCCGCACTTTACTGGACTAGTCCGATATCTCTGGTATTGACTTTGTTGTTGAGTGTTACAGGAACCGAGAAAATTCAAGAAGGCCTATTCACCCCGCCCCCCTCTAGGCCTACATTCAATTGGTATCAGAGCAGGTTCTTCAAGAAAGAGTGCAACCACTCGAAGAGATCATGTCGGACATGAAGGAAGTTCAGAAAATCAACAACCAGGAAGAAGTGAACAACGACAAGAACCAAAAGCTGGAAAAGTATCTCGAAGCAATTCAAGACTTCGATGATGATGACGAGGAGACGCTGGAGCTGAAAGCACTCCTCAGAAAGAAAGCACTTTCCAAATGGAAAGCTAAAGTTGAAGAAAAGAAGGGGAGTAGTCACACTGACTACTCCCGATATCCTTTTAACTATGATCGTTTAAATTCAAACAACAGCCATTACCTATTGATGGAATAAGTCTTGTAGTCCTTTGGTCTTTGGTCCCCTAGTCCCTTGTACCCTTGTCCTTAGTTTGTTGTACCTTAGTCCTTTGGTCTTTGGTCCTTGTTGTACTCATCTTAGACTAGAGGACAGCATCTTAACTGCTTTTAGGACAGCAGTTAGGACAGCAGCATCTTGACTGCTTTTAGGACGGTTGTTAGCATCTTTAGGACAGCACCTTGCATGGCATCTTGGACTAGCAAGAAGGCATATGCTTGGCTGGTTGGCTGCCCTTGGGCTGCTATAAATATGTAGCCTCAACCCCTTGGGTTGGCATGGCATTGTGTGAGGAATAGACAAGAAAATTGCCCCAACTCTCTAGTGTCATCCTCTCTTCAATGAGAGTAAAAATCCAGCTACTAACACTTGGTATCAGAGCCGTTCTATCCTGTAGCCTAAACATCTCTTGCTCATCTCCCTCCCGCGCCTCTCCCTGTCCGCAACCGGTAGCAGGAACACCGGCTGCCCCAGCTCATCCCTCTTCCCCACACACCAGCTCCCCACTAGTGCGCGATGTCCGACGGACAGTCTCAGCGTTCGGTCGCCTCGAGCGCGCGGCAGACGGAGGTCGCCGCGGCGGAGGAGCGCGAGCGAGCGGCGGCAGAGGCTGCGGCGACGGCGGCACTAGCGGCAAAGTTGGCGGCGGCGGAACTGGCAGCAGCGAGGGCGGAAGTGGAAGCAGCGGCGGCGACGGCTGTAGCGCGTGCAGCGGCAGCAGAGCTGGAGGCTCTGCGCGGCAGTAGCTCCAGCGGCTCTGTCGACGGCGGCGTCGACGATGAGCTCAGGTTGGCAAGGGAAGTGGAGCGAGCACAGGAGATGCATCGAGTAGCCGCGCGTCCCCGTGGGCGCGATAGCCGCAGCCCAGGCCGGCGCGGACGTGCCGGTGGCGCTCTCGGCGGCGGCGGCGGAGTCGACGGAGAACGCGGCCGTTACAGGCAGCGCGGTTCTCCCTCCCCAGATCGGTACCATGGACACCATGGGGTCCAGGCCATTGTCAGGGATGTCGGTCCCGGCGGTGGGTGGCCTACCCTCACCAAGACCAACTACGTGGAGTGGGCCGCGGTGATGAGGGTGCGGCTCCAGGTGCGACACATGTGGGAAGCAGTTCGGTACGGCGACGTCGACTACTACGAGGATCGACGGGCGCTGGATGCCCTCATTGCTGCAGTCCCGCCCGAGATGCAGTTCTCGCTTTCCAAGAAGCGGACTGCTAAGGAGGCTTGGGACGCCATCGCTGCGGCACGCATCGGCAGCGACCGCGCCCGCAAGACCACGCTGCAGGCGCTTCGCAAGGAGTGGGAGAACCTGGCCTTTAAGCCAGGTGAGGACGTCGATGACTTTGCTCTCCGTCTCAACACTTTGTTGCAGAAGTTGGAGCAGTTCGGCGACGACACCTACGACGAGGAGAGAGCTGTCGAGAAGCTCTTCCGTTGCATCCCCGAGAAGTACAAGCAGATCGCTCGCTCGATCGAGTCTCTGTTGGACCTCTCCACGATGTCGATCGAAGAGGCGATAGGTCGCCTCAAGGTCGTCGAGAGCGACGAACCACAGCCTCTCTCGGGGCCTATCACCATTGGCGGGAAGCTTCATCTCACTCGCGAGCAGTGGGAGGCTAGCCAGGGTGACCGGAAGAAGGGGGAGTCCTCTTTCTCGACAGGCGGCCGCAAGCGCGGCAAGCCGCGCAAGGGGCGCGGAGGCGCCCAGGCCGGGGCGCAAGGAAGTGCCCGCGGAGGTGCCCAAGGCGGTGCCGCCGGCAACCACAAGCCGGCACGAGACGACACCTGCCACAACTGTGGCAAGCTTGGTCATTGGGCCAGGGAGTGTCGACAGCCACGACGTGGTCAGGCCCACGTCGCACAAGTGGAGGAGGAGGCCCACGTCGCCCAGGTGGAGGAGGAGCCAGCTTTGCTCATGGCACATGGAAGCATCAAGCCATCTCTAGCGGCATTGACCGCAACGGCTCTCTTTCATCTTGATGAGCCGAAAGCACACGCTCTCCTCGGCGACGGCTCCAGCAACGAGAAGACTGACGGGTGGTGCCTCGACACCGGCGCCACCCATCACATGACCGGTCGACGGGAGTTCTTCGCCGAGCTTGATCCCCATGTCCGAGGCTCCGTCAAGTTTGGTGACGCCTCCGGCGTGGAGATCAAGGGTGTCGGCTCCGTCCTCCTCAGCGCTAAGTCCGGTGAGCACAAGCTGCTCGTCGGAGTCTACTACATCCCCGCGTTGCGAAACTCCATCATCAGCTTGGGACAGCTGGATGAGAGTGGTTCGCGCGTGGAGATCAAGGACGGAGTCATGAGGATTTGGGATCGCCATTGTCGCCTTCTTGCCAAGGTAACTAGAGGCACCAATCGACTCTATGTCCTTCACGTGCAGGTAGCACAGCCTGTCTGTCTTGCCACTCGTCGGGAGGACGAGGCATGGCAGTGGCACGAGCGCTTTGGGCACCTTCACTTCGAGGCCCTGAAGCAGCTCAGTGCCAAGGAGATGGTGCGAGGCATGCCATGCCTTGACCACGTGGAGCAGCTCTGCGACGTCTGCGTGGTGACGAAGCAGAGGCGGCTTCCTTTTCCCCAGCAGTCGAGCTTTCGAGCCAAGGAGCGGCTCGAGCTCGTTCACGGGGACTTGTGTGGCCCGGTGACACCGGCTACACCAGGAGGACGACGCTACTTCCTGCTGCTCGTCGACGACCTCTCCCGCTACATGTGGGTGGTGGTCCTTGGCAGCAAGGGAGAGGCTGCGAACGCCATCAGGCGTGCGCAGGCCACTGCGGAGGCGGAGTGCGGCCGCAAGCTGCGCGTGCTGCGCACCGACAACGGCGGCGAATTCACGGCGGCTGAATTCGCGTCGTATTGCGCGGATGAGGGTGTTCAGCGCCACTACTCCGCGCCCTACAGCCCGCAGCAGAACGGCGTCGTCGAGCGGCGCAACCAGACGGTTGTGGGGATGACTCGGGCCCTCCTCAAGCAGAGGGGAATGCCGGCCATCTTTTGGGGAGAGGCGGTGGTGACCGCCGTCTACATCCTCAACCGTTCGCCCACCAAGGCCCTCCACGGCAGGACGCCGTACGAGGCTTGGTATGGGCGCAAGCCGGCGGTCTCTCACCTACGAGTCTTCGGCTGTCTCGCGTTCGCCAAGGAGCTTGGCCAGATCGGCAAGCTCGACGACAGGAGCACCCCCGGGGTGTTCATCGGCTACGCGGAGGGCTCGAAGGCCTACCGCATTCTCGACCCAGAGACACAGCGTGTGCGCACGACGCGCGACGTTGTGTTCAACGAAGGGCGAGGATGGGCATGGGACAAGGTGGTGGACGATAGTTCGACCTCGACGAACGACGACTTCATCGTCGACTACGTCTACTCCAAGGGAGCTGGGGGAGTAGGCAGCTCTTCTCCACCAAGCGTGTCTACCCCTGCCCCAGAGCGTCCACCTCCACCTCAGCCGGCGACCCCACGCACTCCAGCACCGACGGCCACCCCTCCGGCCACGTCCACTCCGTCACCAGCTTGTGTCGAGCACGACCCAGTGGAGTTTGTCACTCCGCTCTCCCACGACGAGGAGCGCCTCGACAGGTGCTACGACGGCGAGCACCTGTGGTATCGCAAGATGGAGAACATTCTCGGCGACCAGCCGGTGCCGGGACTGGCCCCTCATGATCTGGATGATCAAGATTCAGAGGCGCAGTTGCACCTTGCGTGCGACGACGGCGAGCCTCGGTCTTTCGCGGAGGCCGAGAAACACGCGGCATGGCGTGCCGCGATGCAGTCGGAGATGGATGCGGTTGAGACGAACCGCACTTGGGAGCTTGCTGACCTCCCTCGCGGTCACCGTGCGATCACCCTTAAGTGGGTGTTCAAGCTGAAGAGGGATGAAGCCGGCGCCATCGTCAAGCACAAGGCTCGCTTGGTGGCACGCGGCTTCGTGCAGCAGGAGGGGATCGACTTCGACGATGCCTTTGCCCCCGTGGCACGGATGGAATCCGTGCGACTCCTTCTTGCGCTGGCTGCTCAAGAAGGCTGGCGTGTCCAGCACATGGACGTCAAGTCGGCGTTCCTCAACGGCGACTTGAAGGAGGAGGTCTACGTACACCAGCCGCCAGGGTTTGCGCTCCCTGGCAAGGAGGGCAAGGTGTTGCGCCTGCGCAAGGCCCTCTATGGCTTGCGGCAGGCACCACGGGCGTGGAATGCCAAGTTGGATTCCACGCTCAAGAGGATGGGCTTCGGGCAATGCCCACACGAGGCGGCCATCTACCGGCGGGGCAATGGAGGAAACACCCTACTGGTGGGTGTCTACGTCGACGACTTGGTGATCACCGGCACCAAGGAGGCGGAGGTGGCAGCGTTCAAGGAAGAGATGAAAGCCACTTTCCAGATGAGTGACCTGGGATCCCTCTCCTTCTACCTAGGAATTGAGGTGCACCAGGCCGACTCCGGGATCACACTTCGACAGACCGCCTACGCCAGGCGCATTGTTGAGCTAGCTGGGCTCACAAACTGCAACCCAGCCCTCACTCCGATGGAGGAGAGGCTGAAGCTGAGCCGCGACAGCACGGCGGAGGAGGTGGACGCTACACAGTACCGGCGTCTTGTGGGGAGCCTTCGCTACCTCGCCCACACACGGCCGGACTTGGCATTCTCCGTCGGCTACGTTAGTCGGTTCCTGCAGCGACCGACGACGGAGCACCAGCAGGCTGTGAAGAGGATCATCCGCTACGTTGCGGGGACTCTTGATCACGGCCTTCACTACTCGAGGTGTCCTGGAGAGGCACACCTTGTCGGGTACAGCGACAGCGACCACGCCGGCGACATCGACACCAGCAAAAGCACGAGCGGGATCCTCTTCTTCTTCGGCAAGTGCCTCGTTAGCTGGCAGTCGGTCAAGCAGCAGGTGGTGGCCATGTCCAGCTGCGAGGCCGAGTACATAGCGACCTCCACCGCTTCGACTCAGGCGCTCTGGCTTGTTCGTCTGCTTGGTGATCTACTCGGCAGAGACACTGGAGCGGTGGAGCTCAGGGTGGACAACGTGTCTGCTCTGGCCCTGGCAAAGAACCCCGTTTTTCATGAACGGAGCAAGCACATCCGGGTGAGGTACCACTTCATCCGAGGCTGCTTGGAGGAAGGTAGCATCAAGGCGATCTACATCAACACCAAGGACCAGCTTGCGGATCTGCTCACCAAGCCCCTTGGGAGGCTCAAGTTCATTGAACTTTGCTCCAGGATCGGGATGGTCCAACCCTCCCAGAAGACGACGTACAAGACTTAGGGGGAGAATGATGGAATAAGTCTTGTAGTCCTTTGGTCTTTGGTCCCCTAGTCCCTTGTACCCTTGTCCTTAGTTTGTTGTACCTTAGTCCTTTGGTCTTTGGTCCTTGTTGTACTCATCTTAGACTAGAGGACAGCATCTTAACTGCTTTTAGGACAGCAGTTAGGACAGCAGCATCTTGACTGCTTTTAGGACGGTTGTTAGCATCTTTAGGACAGCACCTTGCATGGCATCTTGGACTAGCAAGAAGGCATATGCTTGGCTGGTTGGCTGCCCTTGGGCTGCTATAAATATGTAGCCTCAACCCCTTGGGTTGGCATGGCATTGTGTGAGGAATAGACAAGAAAATTGCCCCAACTCTCTAGTGTCATCCTCTCTTCAATGAGAGTAAAAATCCAGCTACTAACACCTATCTATTCCTCTTGGAAAAGCCCCACACTTCGATGGGAGTGATTACTCCATGTGGAGGCAAAATATGAAGATGCACTTGATTTCCCTTAACCCAAGTTTATGGCATATTGCGTGCACAGGAATAGACATCCCAGATGACGACGAAGAGCTCACCCCAAGTCAAGAGCAAGCCATCCACAGAAACGTTCAAGCCGCAGCCGTAATCACCTCCTCTCTAAGTCGAGATGAATTCACAAAGGTGGACGGACGGGAGATTGCCAAGGAAATATGGGACACACTACAAACAGCACATGAAGGTGACCGGCATGTGCGGGAGGCGAAAATTGAAATGATCGAAGGCGAACTAGGAAGGTTTGCAATTGAGGAAGACGAGTCTCCCCAGGACATGTACAACCGATTGAAGACACTTGTAAACAAGGTTCGATCATATGAGAGCAAGAAGTGGAATGACCACGAGGTTGTAAAGTTCATCCTTAGAGCCTTTATGCCTCGCAATGTCACACTATGCTCTATGATCAGAGAAAGTCCCGAGTACAAGAGGATGACTCCAGATGAATTGCTTGGCAAAATCATCAACTTTGAAATGATGGAGAAACAAGCCAAGCACGTCAAAGAAATAGCCGACCTCACATCGGCCAAGAAGAAGGGAGTTGCCTTAAAGTCCACACTCAAGCCTCTATCCAAAGAAGCAAGAGAAGCACAGCTTAAGGAGGACAACGATGATGAAAGCAGTGAGCTGGACGAAGAGGATATGATTTTGTTCATGAAAAAGTTCAAAAGAATAATGAAGAAAAGACAAGGAACAAAATCAAGTGAAGGCAAGTACAAGGAGAGGACAAAGCTGAAGATGAGGCGGGCGTGCTATAATTGTGGTGAGTATAACCACTTTATAGTCGATTGCCCGTATGAGGACAACAAGAAGAAGAATAAAGAAGCCAAACCTCAACCGAAGAAATTCTTCAAGAAGAAGAAACAAGCTGAACAAGCACATATTGGAAAGGAGTGGGACTCAAACGATGAGTCTTCATCATCCGATGAAGAAGAGATGGCTAACATAGCCATTGAAAGCACGTCCAAGAAACCCACACTCTTCCCCACGCTCGGTACAAAGAAGGGAAATGGCACTTGCCTCATGGCAAAGGAAGGTAAACGCAAGGTAAACATCAAAACTCCTTCCATGCATTCCTACTCAAGTAATGATGAACTAGATAGTGATGATGAAGATATGTTAATTGGATTAGATAGAAAAACTGCTGCTAAAATGAAATTTTTACTTGACCAACTTGTTGAGAAGGAATGGCTAATTGATCGTTAAGAGGACATGATTATCTCCCAAAAGGAGAAGTATGTCGAACTTGACAATCTTCTAGTTCTTGAAAAGGAGAAAAACAGCTCACTAAAGCTTGAGCTAGCTTCAAGCAAGAAAACTTGCTTGGAGTTAACCCAACTCAAACGTTGCAATCAAGGATCAACTTGATGACCTGATCAAGGTTAACAAGATCCTTGAAGTGCAAGTTGAGTCACTCAAGCTAAGTGAATCTTCCTCCTCTTCAAGTCTACCTTCTCAACCCACTTCAACTAATCTTGTTCATATGTGCAAATGTGGTAAAATCAACACCAGTTTGAAGGAAAAGTCTACCTCCACAAAGGATAAAAATCCTACCCAATGTGGAATATTTGACAAGGAGAGGATCAACTATGCATGTAGTGCATACTTGGTCCAAAGACCTCCAAATGTCAAGTATGGCATTTGGTTACTCTTATGATGGAAAGCAAAATGCTGGAAGTCATAAGAATAACAAGGGAAGGATTACCTTTGTGAAGGGAGGACCCTCACAACCTGGTAACTCGAAAATTAAGAACCCGAACTCTCATGAACACCGGACTAGTCCGGTTGTGGTCCGGACAAGTCCGGTCATCCGGACAAGTCCGGTCACCCAGACTAGTCCGATCCATAAACAACAGCAACTTTTGTTCAAAACCTTTGATGCCTCTTATGTATTAATGAGAAACAATCCTGGTAAAGTTTATGCTTATTATGCTGGGCCACGCCATGGGAACACAAAATCCCATGTGTGGGTGCCCAAATGTATTGTAACTAACTTCCAAGGACCCAAGCAAGCTTGGGTACCTAAAACCAAGGCATAATTTGTTTTTGCAGGCCTATTCCTCCGGTGGATCCAAATGGGTGCTAGACAGTGGATGCACCAACCACATGACCGGAGAAAGGAGGATGTTCGTGGAATATGAAGAAAACGAGGACCCAAACGAAGGCATCTACTTCGGAGGTAATAGTCAAGGAAGGGTGCTCGGTAACGTCCTTGTAGCGCGTGCCAAGCGAGGAAGCAAGTTAGAGCACATCATCCCGCAAAGAACATCATGACTACGACAAGACCGCTCGAACTACTTCATATGGACTTGTTTGGTCCAATTGCTTACATAAGCATCGGCGGTAATAAATACGGTTTAGTCATTATTGATGATTTTTCCTGCTTCACTTGGGTGTTCTTTTTGCATGACAAGTCAGAAACACAAGGGACACTCAAGAAATTCTTCAAGCGAGCGCAAAACGAGTTCTCACTATCGATCAAGAGTATTCGGAGCGACAACAACACGGAGTTCAAGAACATACAAGTGGAGGAGTACCTTGATGAGGAGGGAATCAAGCACGAATTTTCAGCACCATACTCTCCACAACAAAACGGAGTTGCCGAAAGGAAGAACCGAACGCTCGTAGAGATGGCAAGAACAATGCTCGATGAATACAAGACTTCGGATCGATTTTGGTCGGAAGCAATTAACACCGCTTGCCACACCGCAAATCGACTCTACCTTCATCGACTACTCAAGAAGACTCCTTATGAGCTACTCACCGGTAACAAACCAAACATTTCATATTTTCGAGTTTTCGGCTCTCCATGTTATATCTTGAACAAGAAGCCCAGGACTTCAAAGTTCGCTTCGAAGTCCGATGAAGGTTTCTCGCTTGGTTATGATTCGAACACTTACGCCTATCGTGTTTTCAACAAGGCCTCCGGACTTGTTGAAGTGGCACGTGACGTAGTGTTCGATGAAACTAATGGCTCCCAAAAGGAGCAAGTTGATCAATGTGAATTAGGTAAAGAAGAAGCTCCTTATCAAGCATTGAAGAGAATGGCTCTAGGCGAAGTTCGACCACAAGAGTCATCGTCACAAATACAAGAGGAAAGTGAACCACAAGAGGAGATCAACAATCAAGGGGGAGCTTCGATACAAGATCAATCACAAGAATATGAAGATGATCAACAAATCAACGAGGGCAACCACTCAGGAGGAGAAGAAAATGATCACCAACACACAACTCTCCAAGTGCCACACCCAAGAGTACACCAATGCATTCAAAGAGATCACCCAATCGACAACATCATCGGTGACATCCAAAAGGGAGTAACCACTAGATCTCGAATAGCTAATTTTTGTGAGCATTACTCGTTTGTCTCCTTTTTTGAACCACGCAGGACTGAGGATGCATTGAAGGATCCGGACTAGGTGGTGGCAATGCAAGAAGAGTTGAACAACTTCAAGAGAAACGAGGTTTGAGAACTTGTGGCAAGACCCAATGCAAATATAGTGGGCACCAAGTGGGTCTTCCGCAACAAGCAAGACGAACACGGAGTGGTGACAAGAAACAAAGCACGACTTGTGACCAAAGGTTACTCACAAGTCGAAGGTTTGGATTTCGATAAGACTTTTGCTCCAGTAGCTAGGCTTGAATCAATTAGAATATTACTTGCATATGCTACTCACCATAATTTCAAGCTGTATCAAATGGACGTGAAAAGTGTCTTCCTCAACGGACCGATCAAGGAAGAGGTGTACGTGGAGCAACCACCCGGGTTTGAAGACGAAGAGTTCCCCGACCACGTATATAAACTGCGTAAGGCTCTCTATGGCCTCAAACAAGCTCCTAGAGCTTGGTATGAGTGTCTTAGAGATTTCTTAATTGATAATGGTTTTCAAATTGGCAATGTAGATTATACATTATTCACAAAGAATCTAGATAATGATTTTTTTATTTGCCAAATCTATGTTGATGATATAATTTTTGGGTCAACCAACCAATCTTTCTGTGAAGAATTTAGTAGAATTATGACAAACAGGTTTGAAATGTCAATGATAGAATAATTGAAGTACTTCTTGGGATTCCAAGTGTGGCAACAAAGGGAAGGAACATTCATAAGCCAAACCAAGTACACGCAGGACATACTCAAGAAGTTTGGCATGGACAAGGCAAAGCACATAAAGACTCCCATGGCTACGAATGGCCACTTGGATCTCAATGAAGATGGACCGAGCGTCGATCAAAAGGTATATCGCTCCATGATTGGATCTTTACTCTACTTATGTGCATCTAGGCCAGATATTATGTTAAGTGTATGTTTGTGTGCAAGATTTCAAGCCAACCCTAAGGAATGTCACTTGACAGCCGTAAAAAGAATCTTGAGATATTTAGTTCATACACCCAACCTTGGTCTTTGGTACCCAAAAGGCTCCAAATTCAATCTCATTGGTTACTCCGATGCAGATTATGCCGGGTGCAAAGTTGATAGAAAAAGCATCTCTGGCACATGCCAATTCCTAGGAAGATCTTTGGTTTCTTGGTCATCTAAAAACAAAATTCCATTGCATTATCCACAGCCGAAGCGGAGTATGTTGCAGCCGGGAGTTGTTGTGCACAACTCCTTTGGATGCGACAAACACTAAGGGATTACGATTACAATATGAACTGTATTCCTCTCCTTTGTGATAATGAGAGTGCCATTAAAATAGCCCACAATCCAGTTGAGCACTCTAGGACTAAACACATAGACATAAGACATCATTTTTTGAGAGACCATTCCATGAAAGGAGACATAACCATCTCACATGTCAACACCCAAAAACAATTGGCCGACATATTCACCAAGCCACTTGATGAAAAGCGTTTTTGCGAACTCCGAAATGAGCTAAATATTCTTGATTCTCGGAGTGTGGCTTGAAAAGTTGCATACCTGTATGATTGCTTCAAAAATGTTGATTGAATTGTGAAAATCATCCCTCTCCATTTTTCTCTCGAGAAACTATGTCAATTATTAGATCTTGGTGAATTTTGATCATTGTATGATTGTTGTATGCTTACTGGTCAAATTCATCAAGATTACTTGAATTGTTTTGCCTCTCTATTCTCTATTATTGAACCTTCAAATATATATGAATGGGCTATGCAATTCTTTCCTGGTGACCACGGACTAGTCCGTGGTTACCCGGACTAGTCCGCCCATGCAGACTAGTCCGCAGAGTGCCGGTTAGGCCGGACTAGTCCGATAGACCACGGACTAGTCCGATATAGGTCTCTGGATGACTTCGGACTAGTCCGGTCATGTCCGGACTTGTCCGATTTTTCGTGTCCATAACCCTAGCCGCCACCAAACCCTAATCTCCTCACCCTCACATTCGCTCTAGGCTTCCTCTCTCTTGCGCTCGAGCTCCCAAGGCGATCTTTTGCATCCTCCGTCGAAAAGCCACTCATTTGGGCGGAGATCAAGCTTGAAGACTTGGGGATTGAAGCTAGCGGACTAGTCCAGCCTCCAACCTCCAAAACTTCGAGCCTCCATCGATTTCTTCGGTAAAAATCTTCAAAATCCTAGAAATCGTGTTTTTCTCAATTGTTGATCGTTTGGCCTAGCACCCTTCACTAGTTACATGCTTAGTTGATGTACTACGTGTATGCTAGACTAGATTTGCATTAGGGATTGTATCCTGTCCAATCTGTTAGGTTTTTGAGGATGAACACCGGACTAGTCCGGTCCATGCACGGACAAGTCCGGTACCCCGGACTAGTCCGTGCCTGAGCACCGGACAAGTCCGATGTTTCTGAACCTGAAACCTAATTCCTTAATTCCTTAATGCCATCCATTGCTATCTTGTCTTACATATGCCTTGTATAACTTGTCATTATTCTTGCTCAATCATTCTCAGATCATGTCGAGCTCCGACAACGAGATCTCCGACTTTGAGGCCGTGTTGGACCACGAGGTGGCACCTCGGTCCTCGGCGGGTCTTGGCAAGAAACGCCAAGAAAGACCTTCCGAGCCTGCTACTGTGTCAAGAAGCCCGCCTCGAAAGCTGCTACGTCTTCAAGCGGCTTTCGTCAAGCAAAGGGAAAGGTCAAGGGAGTCGCAACGGGGCCAGTTGGGCCCTTGAAGCTTCATGCTCCCAGAGAAGGGGTCCGGGACCCAATGAAGAGAAATTCAATGGGAAAGGCAGCAATGTGGCAACCAAGCTAAGAAGCATTGATTGCTATGGAAGGCCAAAGCAGGCAGCTGATGGAAGGTTTTGGTCAAACTTCCATGCAGATTTCTACAGGCTGGTTTACCTGCCGATGAAGACTCCGGTGGTGCGCAGTCAGTGGATTGACTGGGCCCACCCAGAGAAGAAGAAGTGCTCAGCTTTTGATGAGGTCATTGCTGCAGCAGAAAGGCATGGTTTGAAGGATCTGTTTGCCTTCAGACACAATTGGAATGATGAAGTGATTGCACAATTCTATGCAACGTGCCACTTCTCGAGTGAAGATGAAGAGAGTGTGACTTGGATGACCCATGGATCCAAGTACTCCATCACTCAGGAGGATTTTGCAAGCTTGCTCCATTTAGACTCTGCTGGACATGACCACCTGATCATCCACAACATAGGGGTCATTGAGATGGACAGAATGAAGTTCTTGTATGAGTCCAACTCTAAGTATGTTCCTCCCTCCACAAAGAACATGAAGCCCTTCTTTGTGGTTCTGAACAGAGTTCTCCGGAAGACCATTGCCCCCAAGGATGGGGATGCAGGGAGTGTACAGGGCTACCTCCGGACTCTAATGAGGGTCATAAGCAAGAAGAGACAGTTTGATGTTGCAGATTACATATGGAACGACATGGTCAACATCTCAAGCACCCCCAACCGGTCATGTGGCTATGCTCCCTACTTGATGTTCATGATTGAGAAAGTCACAGGAATAGAATTCGTGAAGGATGTAGAGCACACTCCCCTGAGGCCTCAGAAGCCTCAGCCTGTGAGTGTCCAGGCTGCTCCCTCGCCGGCCTCAAGTCCTGAGGCACCGGCAAGAGAAAGAGATGCTGCTAGGGCTCCTCCCCCTTCCAGGGAAGCCCCTCGGAGAGGATCCGCCAGTGGGATCCTCAAATACTTGTCCGCGATATTCTCCTCCTACAAGAAGACTGAAGTAAAGCTTCATAAACTCAATCAGAATAGGAAGGAGGATATGAGATATATCAAAGCCAATGTGAAGCAACTGAGTGAAAAGCTGGAGATCAACCCCATTGGATCTCCAGTAATTTCTGAAGATTCTGATCTTGACATCTCCGAGCTCAGGCCCTTGTCCCCCTCCGAGCTTGCCTATTTTGGCATTGGGGGCTCGAGCAGCTCCACTCCTCCTCCTCCCTCTCCTCCTCGTCAAGCGGAGAGCGAAGAAGACGAAGAAGATGACGAGAGGACAGACAGCGAAGAGTGAAGAACCTAGGACCTTCCTCTCTCTCTTTTTGGTGTCTTGATGCCAAAGGGGGAGAGATTGAGGGGGAGTCAAGTCTTAGCTTTAGCTGTAATAGGATGCGAGGAGAGAGCCTTCTCTGTACTTTTATTTGTGATTGTAATAGTTTAACACTGTTTTCATATTAAGTTTGGTCTTGTGATGAATTGCTCAATTTATTTGCGAGTATGTGATGAAAACTGCATTTTTGCTCCTAGAATGTCATATGCACTTGGTATCGGTTGATTAATGTAATTCTGTCATTCTCAATGTATTCTTGCACTTAGTATGCATCCTACCATAAAGGATGCACATATGGATAATTCTCTTGTTGCTTGATGTATTTTTTAGTCATATGTGCATACTTTATGAAAATCTCATTTTTGCCTTATTTTGTGAAATCTCAATTGGTTGTCATCAATCACCAAAAAGGGGAGATTGAAAGTGCATCTAGGACTCCCTTGTGGGTTTTGGATGATTTATGACAAGCAATTGGGATCCTAATCCTTTTGTTGAGATGAATGCAGGCAAATAATGAAAAATGAGCAAAATGTCAAAAAGAAGGGAAATGAGAAGCAAAGTGAATTTGAGCTCAAGGAGAAGAAAATAGTAGATTATTATGTATGGAGTGTGTTAAGGAAACACACTCAAGAGCTCAATCACTTCCAAGCACACACACACAATGCACAAAGTTATACAGGACCGGACTAGTCCGATATCAGCCGGACTAGTCCGATATCACTTTCTGCACTAGATCGGACAAGTCCGGTATCCACCGGACTAGTCCAATATCTTTCTGATCCACTTCGGACTAGTCCTCCCTAATGCGGACTAGTCCTCAACACAATGCACAAGTCACACAAAATCGGACAAGTCCGTTGTGATCCGGACTAGTCCGATATTCTTTCTGATCCACTTCGGACAAGTCCGGTGTCTACACGGACTAGTCCGATATACACACTGATCTAAATCGGACAAGTCCTCCAAGTGCGGACTTGTCATCCTAAACACTTAGGGTTTCATATGTCCGGACAAGTCCGATGGCAATCGGACTAGTCCGAAGATTTCCAGTAGTGAAATCGGACAAGTCGATTTTCAACCGGACTAGTCCGATATTCCTGGACACTTAGAGTTTGCTACACACAGCACACCGGACTAGTCCGGTGACCACCACGGACTAGTCCGATCTTTCTGAACCCTAACGGTCACTTTTAGAAACCCCATATAAATAGAGGTGCACGACCCACTTTTACAATCTCTCGAACCCTAGCGCCGTCACACCTCCCAAGAGACTCAAAAACCACCTCTCTCCACGAAATTAAGTGCAAAATCGATCAATCTATTGAAGATCACTTCTAGATCATTGGAGAGACACTTGGCACACATCATTGAGCTCTTGGTTTGATTCTCTAACACACTCTTGCGTTTCAATTTGTAATTTTCGAGTGTGTTATTGGTAGCTTTGTAAGTTGTAATCAAAGGAGCTCTCAACGTGTGAGAACGCCCCTTCAACTTGGTTATTTACCCTTTGTGATTAGTGGAAGAGGATTGGCCTTCGTGGCGATCCGACGAGGGAAGGGTTGTAGAAGACCCGGTCCTTTTGTGGGCTCCTCAACGTGGACGTAGGTTGCCTTCGTGGTAGCCGAACCACGGGATAAATCGTGTGTCTTGTCCTTTTGCGTTCTTCATCTTAATTGATCAACTTAATCTAGGGTTTGATTCACTTTGTTCAATTTGAGTTAAATTGTTAAACAAGAGCCTTAATTGTAATAGAATTTGACATACAACTATTAAACTGTCATTCAAGTTTATATTTCCGCTGCAAACATTAACGAATCAATCAAATTGACTGAACTTGATCAACTTAGCCCGTGAAAACCAGACTAGTCCGCACTTTACCGGACTAGTCCGATATCTCTGGTATTGACTTTGTTGTTGAGTGTTACATGAACCGAGAAAATTCAAGAAGTCCTATTCACCCCCCTAGGCCTACATTCAGGAAGCTCGACAGACGGCGCGGCGGTAAGATCCGCGTGCTCGCGTGCAATAATAGGCGAGGCGGAAGACATCGAAATCGGGGACGCCCGTGGCTCGCGAAAGGATTCTTCTGTCAGTAGTGTTGTGGTTCCGGATCGGGAGGTGACGGCTTCGAGGTAAGAGGTGTTACGGCTAAAGCGGCGGGTGCAGGTCTGCCTGGCAGCCGTGCTGCCTTGTGGCACCGAGCGGTGATCAAGAAAAAGAATCTCAAAAAGGCATGAGTTGCTGTGGTGTTGCAGAGAGAGAAGGATCCAGACTTGACCTATTGAGGAAGAAGACAAAAGTCTACTATGGACTGCTGCGTCACGTGGGCTTGTGCAAGGCTGTCGGTGGAACAGGGAAGAACATGTGTATGGAGGCCCAGTGGAAGTCCCGACAGGGTAGAGTCTGAGTGCTGCTTGGTCACGTGGGAGATGAAAAGACAGATGTGTTGAGCCTGGTGAGGGTGTCATAGTCTTACGTAGTCTGCAGAGAAGACAGGGGGTGCTAGAAGACGTGTACAGTCACATGATGTGATAAGGCTGACACAAGCAAGGGTGGAAAGCAAGAGAAGCAAAAGAGAGTGGTCAAAAGAAGAAGAATAAATTTGACAAGTCGAAGATTCAGTGTTTTAGCTGTTAGAAGTTTGGACACTTTGTTAGTGAGTGTGCTAAGAAAGAGAAAGAGGAAGAGAAAGAGGAGAGGGCGCTTCTTGCGCTTGCAGGAGATCTGTTTTGATTCTTCATCGAGGGGTGCTCAGGGTGTAGATGTATTCATCCCAAATTTGTGCAGGGTGAAGATGTGACCATTCCGGGGGTGTAGTTGTGTCCACTCCAAATTAGATGTGTTTGGGATGCAGTTGTGTCCATCTCGGGAGTGTAGTTGTGTCCACTCCAATTAGGTGTGTTGGGATGTAGTTGTGTCCATTCCAAAGGTGTAGTTGTGTCCACCCGAAAGTGTATAGGATGAATAGGTGTGTCTCCGTCCTAAGTGTGTCCTAAAAAACAAGATTAGGGGGTGTGTTGAAATAATCTTGTTTTTTAGAATTAAGCTAGAGATTAGGGAGTGTCTATGTAGGACACGATTGGTTATTAGAGATAGAGTTAGAGTTTGAATTAAATGTTTTAGATAGAGTCCTAAATAGGTTTGGGTATGATTTTATCTGTAAGGGGTCTATATATAGTCGTGGCACCCTAATGAATAAATTGTAGCAGATTATTATAATTTTTGAATTAATTTCTTGTCCGGATTTCCAACAGGGACAATCCTCCCACCAAGTCGCGATGTCTTGGGCTGCTCCTGGCGGTGGTCGCCGCAGCGGGCAGCCGCGCCGCCCCCTGCGACCGGCACAGCCCCCGTCCCGCCCGTCCTCTCCTCCGACCTACTCCCCTCCGTCCTTCTCCTGGCGTCTTGCACCGGGCGCTCCCGCAGCATGCCCCACACCTGATCTGGTGTGCCCGGGGGCGGCTCTGCGACCAACGCGCTGGCCATCTCCGGCGTTCCCCCTGGTGCCCTTGCCCCTCGTCTCCTCGCCCTACCCCTCCTCTCCTCCCAAGTGCGCATATATGCCTCTCTCTCCGCAATATGCTCTGTTCCGGGCAGATCTGGCCGGCCCTCCGCCACCCCTTTCGGTCCTTGCGCCGCCGGTGGCGGCCGTGCGACCGGCGCGCCACCCATCCGCCTCCTTCCCGTTGGTGCCCTCCCCCTTCCTCCCCTGCCTCTCAAGCCAGATCCTCCTCTTTGCCTCCCCCTCCCCCTTCGTCAATCTGGGGTGCCACATAGCTAGCAGCCCAGGCCATCCTTCCTCTGAACTTCCCCCCCCCCCCCCCTCGGCTTCCCTTGTCTTCGACCGCCCTGCCCCTCTTGGGTGCTCCTCAGGCATCCCTGTTGGCGGAATCCTCCACTATGGTCGCCGCCTCTCTGACTTCTGCTGCTTCAGACTCCCCAAGGGAATTGCACCAGCCTCGCACCACCCCTCCCACCACCTCCTCCAGATTCTCCTGGATGCGAAGGGGTTGGTTGGCTGCTCCAAAGTCTAAGTCTGGGTCTCCTACGCCGGAGTTTTCCCTACCAGCCCCCTCGTCGGTCCCCCCTGGTTCGATCTGCCACCTTCGCTGCTTCCCAGGTACTTGAAGTGCCACACACCACTCCTCCACCATCGCCCAACCAGAAACCCTCCCCCGGCCATGCCTCCACAGACCGTTGTCTCAGTCCCCACCAAAGTCGACACCGCCACTGTCATCTTCACCTCCCCTCTTGCCTTCTCCACCTTTGGGCTCTGTATTGGGGCCCCCACCCACCCCTTTCGGGCCTCCAAGAAGGCCTACTCTCCCCGCCGGCGAGGGCAGCAAACTTTCTTGTGCTAGCCCCCGACTTCAGATTGCTCGGTCAGTGCCTACTGATCTGGTCAACAAGTGTTTCGACTGCTTCTTCTTCGAGCACATTGCTGCTAGGTGTACGGAGGCCACTAGATGCTTCTGTTGCAAGGGGGAAGGCCACAAAGCACGCAACTGTGTTCCTCCTCATCACGGCCCATCAGCAAACTCGTCAATTGCTATACCTTCTCCCTCAACATCTCTTGCTGCTCCTAGAGTTCTAGAGGACATCTGCATCACCACTACCTTGGGAAAGTTGGAGTGTGATTGCCCTAGTTGTCCCTTTTCCTTGGCTGCAGCTACTCGAGCTCCATTTCCCCAAGCCAATATATGTCGAGTGACCATCCACTTTGATAAGGAGCCTGATCCCAAGTTGGCATTGGAGTCCTCTACCAAGAAAGTGAAGGCTACATGGTTACACTCTTCGGTCAATGATGCTCATATGATTTATCCAGAGGTCGTGGAGCAATTGGAAGATGGGTGGGACCCTATGATTCTGGAATCTTCATTCCCACCTGTGTCACCCTCTTCCTCTCCCATTTGTGGTGTCGAAGGTTGGGGTGGTAGTGACTCATTTCATGTGTCACTGCCTAGGTAGCTGATTTGTCCTCTTTGTTGCCTGTCCAGGTGGTAGAGGTTGTTGGTCGTTTGATTTATTTCTCTTCTCTTTGGTTGTGTCAGTTTGTATCGATCGTGCTAGTCGATTGGTTTGGGTTGTAGGTCTAAGTCTTGTTCCTTCTTATCTCAAGAGCGACACGCTTTACCTCTCCCAACCAATTTTGCCTTTGGTATATGTAATGTGGTTTTAACACCACCCTATTAATAATTAATATATTCACTGCTGGGGTTTTCCCTTGCAGTTTCGGTTCAAAAAAAACATCATACCACTCCAGACCAGGTGTGGAATAGTAGCGTTAGTTTATGATCCCCATCTATAAATATATTATGTCCATGCTAGTGGTTATCACTTAGTATATAACCCTAGGACTGCACTAACATTGGCTGAGCTGAGTACATTTCAAAAAGTACATAACACTTATTGGAGTATCTGTCCCTTTTTATTGTGCTATAGATTATGCTAAAGACAGTTTTCCCATAGTGCAGAATACATTTGAGGAATCACTAAATACACTGAATATTTGGTATTAGCAATAGCATTTTCTTTTGTTGAACTTCTTAGTCCGATAATATAATGTCTACAAAGCATACAGTGCAGAAAGAAGAAGGGAAACAAAGGTCCACTGGAAACTCATGCATCAACAAAAGGCAGGGAAGAGATTACGTTTTAAAGAAATGATTGCCTGGAGCCTGAGATCTTCGTGAAAATACGCACTGTGCCGAATCAAAATCTTCAGTGACTCCTCCAGATACCTATGTGTCAGTTAAGGATATTTTGAAAGGCAAACCAATAACCTGAGCATTAATGTAGCATATTTTAAGGATACGGAGCATAGGCATTCTTCGTGTGAAGAGCAAAAAATCCAATAGCCTGTGTTGCAGCAGCTTTCTCATCTAATACTCCAGTTCTCACACTGATATTTCTAACTCTTGGCTCATCATTAGCATCATCATCAGAGGAAACACCGCCAAATCCATTCTCAACACTATCAGAATCATCGATATTTATAGTAGAACCATCATCCAAGTTGCAGGAAGAAAATACAAGTGGTACAACATGAGGGAGATACTGCAACCACAACTCACTTCAATAAATCAAAATATAAACATAGCTGGATAAAATTTGAAGTCCCCTTACTACCTGTGTAAAACTGTCACCCAAAATCTCAGCGACATTGCTAAAAAAACCATGAGTATATTCTCTAAGTTCGCTGTAATCCAATCCAAAACCCTACAGGTTTGAAGAGCATAAAAAGTTGCACCAAACAGTAAACACTGTCAAAGTATCTGGAGACATTGGAATTAAGACTCACAGAAATAGCAGCCTCGATAAAGGGAGGCAATATTGCTTCAATCCTTGCTCTGCCAACTGCCATTGCTACTATCCCAACAACCTCAGTAGCCCTAGCTCGTGCGCACAAATATTCGTCATTAGTGAGCACCATAAAACCCTTCATCATTTCCAGAACCTTGTCTGCATATGGTATAAAAGCCTGCTCTGCAGCTGCTGCCACTGAGCCAATTGCAGACTGCAAAAAATATCGTCATTGTCAAACTAATATAAAATCAGGCAAAAAGTTACCACCTACAAAATATAAAGTTTATTTTATATTATTATTACTACACAAACCATGCATGTTTCTTGCAGATTCCGGGGGCTGCTCTGCAAAGACATAACTAATCTGCAAATTAAGGGATCCAAATATGGTAGGATATCTTCACCCATGTCCTCACAGAATGCTGCAAGAGCATAATATGACTTCTCCTGCAACAACAAATGCATAATATTTTCAAGTTTCTCATCCAAATTAGACTATTAGAAGATATTTCTGCCCTTTATGACTAAAAATATAATCAGCATTTGACTCGATACCTTAACTTCATCTGATGGGTCTTCAAGTGCATTTAAGATGCATGGAAGTACACTTGCATGGTGAGACAATATTTCTGGCTGCAAGTGTTCAGCAAACTGACCAAGTGCAAAAGACGCAGCACCTCTAACCATTTGCTCTTGATCCTTCAAAGCCTCCAGTACAATTTTCAGACAATCCTCTAACTTATCTTTCAAATGTTCACAGCAACCCTCCGAGATAACGCCAAGTGATGTGACAGCAGCCTCACGGTACTTTGGATTAATGTGATGAAAACTCACAGAAGCAAACTCAAGAACTGGTCCAAGAACTTGTCTTGGTAAGTTCATAGCAATTGTATCAATGACTTCAGCAGCAGAACGATCTGCTGCTAGATCAGGATCCTCATCTTCATTAGCTGTTTCTGTAAGCAAGGGGCACATGACTTGTAGAATAGGTAGAATAAGCTTGTGCTTCTTCAGGAAAGGTGCTTTAAATTTTACAAGCCATGAAATTATCTGGATAGCCTGATTGTTTAGTAGTTTAAACAAGTCAGTAATTTATCAAGTAGATAGATAGATATTAAAAGATGCTGATGGCAGATCAAACCTGCTGCCTTATATTTATTTCCAGATCTTGGTTTGCGCAAACTTCCAGAGAAAATTGAACAATCGATCTCACAGAGTCACCAAGAAGTGGTGCGGGAGACTCAATTAGTTCATCAAATATTTCGAAGGCAATGGAAGCAACATCTTCCTCACCATTAGCAAGACATTGCCTCGATACATTCAAGATACTGGGAACAAAGTCCCGAAACATTTTTACCTACAAAATGTACCCACACATAACCACAAAATCAGCCAATGGCAATGTGACAAATGGTATATTCTGCCACATCAGACATGAAACCAAATTGCCCAATATAAATTAACGGACAATGCAATGAATGCTTGGACACCTGAAAAAGCGCAAAAATAAAGGAAACTAATTTTTTAGAGAAACACAGCAAGGAGGTCCCTGCTGTGTTTAGGTGCGGGGTGTCAGGGATTGAACCCGGGCAGGCAACCTCCCAGCCAGTGAATGTACTACTGTGCTGTGAGCGCCTTTGCATCAAGGAAACTACAGGAAAGGTACAGTGACTATGTTCACATTGTATGCTATAGGCCATAAAAGATTTTAAGAAACAGCGTATTCGGAAAGGCAGGGCCAATTAGAAAAATTCAGTGCTGGAAGGCAGAACTCACAATGTCACCTCCATCATTAACATACTCTATGAAAGATCCAACAGCCCTGACACACAAAGAAAAAAGTAGCTTATTCACAGTAAACTGTGGTCAGACATTATACATAGATGGGTTTTTCGAAATGAAATTTAGACATACTTTAGGGCCGCAATTCTAACTCGCGAGCTAGTCTCATCTTGTAGGCATTTCAGCAAAATAGGTTGCAAATTGTTCAGATGAGACTGAAAAGTCATCCCAATGGTTTCCGTAAGGGAACTGAAAAGAATCAATGCCACCTGTTAAGAAAATAACATCAATTTATTAACATCATGACCCCACTAACACAAACATAGAGAATGTAAAAAAAGAAGTTGAAGTCAGCTAGAAACATCTACGACTACAAAAAGCAATGACCATTGATGCAATTTAGTTGCGCGTGTGTATAAGTACTGTGCATAAGTAAATTGAATTTGGAAGGAAGAAAACAAATAGAACTTTGCACAGACAACGTGAGTCTGAAACCATGCCAACATACCAAAAGATAAAATTTTATTTCAACTGTTGATATGGAAGTTAAGAACATGTGATAGATAGAAGAAAAAGGTGTGACAAATAGGCTTTTATTGTATTTGGCATTTAAAGTTTATCCAATATAAACCAGAAGGGGTAGTTCATTTTCCTTCATATGAATAGTTTACATTGTCACCTGCTTCTTTTCATCTGGATTGATAAACTTACTTCTCTATGATCTTCTTGTGGACTTTGGCTGCACTGGAAAAGGAAAGGTAACAGCTCCGGCCACTCTCCTGCAGGGATAGCATACTTAGCTATAACGCTCACAACATTTGCACTACCTCGCCTCACAAGATGACTGCATAAAAGAGAGAAAGATCTCTAAGATTGATAAAAGTATAAAGAAAAGGTGTACCGAGTGCTGAAAGCTCCCACACATTGTAGGGCCTGGGGAAGGGAATTTCTAGGCAGCCTTCCCCTTGCTTATTTTGCAAGGAGGCTGATTCAAAATTAAAAAAAATATGAAAAGATATATCGATAAGGCAGCTCAAAAAGCAGATGAAGAGCAAAAAATTTTGTTGCCAACATTTGTACCAGATGACAACTGTTTTGCATTGTGAACATGATCTTCATGAGAACAAAGTTCTGATTGGATAAGTTTGCACCAGATATGCACATATTTTACTTCAACTGTGTGATCCAAAAAAACTAACCCAGTTAATAGTTGACACTGACCGTTGTTTATACACCATATTAATGGTTTTTCAGGAGTTGTCTAGGCATCCAGGTGTACCCCCAGCATCACAGGATGACATACGTGCAGCAAGCCCTAAATGCCTCAAAACCATGCTCCCTCAATTTTACATGTACAATACCAATTATTACATGTCTTTGTTAGTATAAGTATTTAAAATCCAGATGGACAAGGCTTTTGAGAAATCAAATTCTAGAGTTTTTTTTAGTTTCGGGTGGAAACAGGACTGTAATCTAACATTTGATGTGCTTACTTCAGTTGCTTCATATTACAAAAGATTCACTAGACAATTCATATTTAAACGGGAAAAACGGAGATATACTGTGTGAGCTGTGTATAAGATATCAGATACTCCCAGCTTCCTGGTGAGTCTCTAGTTCCCAGATAAAATCGCACTAAAAGTTTCCATACAGGGATTCTGATGTGTAGGTTGAAAGTGAATACTAGAGGAGAGTTGAAAGCTATTGAATCAACCCTGATATGTTTTCAGCATGCGGAAAGATTCACAGCCTCCACTTGTTGGTTGTGAGTTGTCAGATCGCTCAACTCTTATAGCAAGGAACTTTTGTGAGGACGGAAGTTGTGAGTTATAACCAAACATGCATACATTACGTCAGTTAGGTCTGATCTATACAACATCAACAAAGGCTTTGTCCCAAGCACGTTGGGGTAGGTTCTGCTCTAGTCAGAGTATCAAACACATTATTTACCTAATCCTATAACAAAGCAAGACCTGAATCAATCAATTCTTTGAGTACTGCTACTAGAATTGGGATCAGATTGAGTAGAACTCGAATAGTTAACTATCAGCAGATACAAAACTAAATTTACTCATCCAAAATTGAGTAATGAACTTCTGAATGATGCACAAACAGAAAACCAACCAAATTGGCACATAAGACTATATAAAATTGGAGTTATGGAGGCAAACCTTAGAGTCTAAGGGTTTAGAATTAGTAGAACCAAAACCGAGTATATGAGGTGCGACTTTAGTGATGTCGGGTGTGACGAGGAAAATGTTATTCTACAAGGACAAGTAGTACCTAAGAGGGACACATTTCGATATTTAGGGTCAATGTTACAAAGCAATAGTGATATTGACAAAGATGTTTGCCACAGGATCAAGATCGGGTGGATGAAGTGGCGGCAAGCATTTGGAATCTTATGTGATAAGAAGGTCCCACAAAAACTGAAAGGAAAATTCTATAGGACGATGGTTAGACCTGCGAATGTTGGCCAACTAAAAGGTAACATGTCCAACAAATGAGTGTTGCAGAGATGCGCATGCTACAGTTGATGTGCGGTCACACAAGGAGAGACAAAATTAGGAACGAGGTGATATGCGATAGGGTAGGGCGGCACCGATTGAGGAGAAACTAGTTCAACATCGCCTACGGTGGTTTGGGCATATCTAGCGGAGAACTCCAGAAGCACCGGTTAACTGTGAGATTATAAAGAATAGAGAAAATTTTAGAAGAGGTAGAGGTCGACCAAGGTTGACATGACATGAGGCGGTGAAACGAGACTTAAAAGAGTGGGACATATCTAGAGATTTGGCTCATGATAGGGCTGCATGAAAATTAGAAATTCATATGTCAGAATCTTAATTTATTCTTATTTTGTTACTCTTATCTTCTTTCCTATTATTTCATCTCCAAAATAAATAAAATTCTAAATCTTATTTTATTTGTATTTTTTTACTCATTTTATTTTCTATTACTTCTCTTCAAATCGTTGGGTTTCATTTCTAGCAAACTCCAACTTGCTTGGGACAACGGCTTGGTTGTTGTTGTTATTGTTGTTGTCCAAACAGAAACATCAAATCACTGTCTCAAATTGCTCGCCCAAACAGGAAGATTTCCTGCAGTTATTCGACAACCTCTAAATCAGTGTTATCCTAGATAGTAAACGGCAGACAGTATGGCGTTTAAACGGTGTTTAAACGGAGTGTACAATAGCAGCAAAAAAAATATTTTTTACTGCTCTGCTCTATGGTAGATGTTCAAATTAAGTTCAAACTCATGTTTGAAGATAGGAACCAATTTAACTTCGTTATCATATAAAATTTAAAGAAACAATCACGATACCACACTACCAAATAATAATATTGAGACTGAAAAACGGTGCATGTAGTAAACTAAACAAATATTTTAACCTTCAGCGGCTAATGGTTGTTTTATTATATTTTTTAAAACACAAGTAATATTACTTCTGATGCGTTTTAAATGAAGCTTAGAAAATGTATTGATTTTGATCAATTTGGTGATATTAATTTAAAACATGCATCTGACTTAGAATTGTAAGTTCACTTTGCCTAAACGGTTCAAAACACGTTCAAAATATGTTCCGTTTAGCCCGTTTAAACGTTAATCCAGTGTTTAGAGGCTAAACTGCGCAGTTGCCCTCTGTTTAGCGTTTAAACGCGTTTAAACGGGCCGTTTAGGATAACACTGCTCTAAATTACCCGAGTGGTTAGGAAGCGAGAGGTATCGGGGAGAAAAGCGGTTTAGGAATGACCTGTTGTCCAGTGTGATGGAGTCGATGAGAGCTTCCTTTAGGGATGCCTTGGCATGCGGGGGAAGCTTGGGCCAGTGGGAGGTAATCTTCTTCCGGAGGAGGACGGCGGCGAGCTGGCGGACGTTGGGGGTCTTAGCCGTGCGGAGGTGGTGGGTGAGCGCGGGCACCACCTGAGGGTCGCGCGCCAGCCGCCGGATCTGCTCCTCCGCCTGCCGCCGCGCGTCGTTGTCCGGCATCAGGAACTGGATCAGCAGCAGCTCCAGCGACTGCGCCATTCCTCCCGCCTGCTACCGGTGCTGCCCGCAGGCTTGAGCCTCCCTTCAGCGGCGCCGGCGGACGACGAGGCGACGGCGGCGCGCGAAGGGGAGGAGCAAAAACAAAAACCCTACCGATTTGGAGGCGCGTTCGCTCAGGTTTAGGTGGCGGCGCGCATGGGTGCGGCGGTGGATGGATTTAACTTTAATAGTAGCTGGGAAATTGTTCTGTTGTCGTTGCTGATAATTGCAAAATTGATTTCTTAATTTACTTTGCAAGTTTTTTATTCCGGCCGGACGAGGGCGAGCCCTCCAGTGCGTTGGGTTGCGGCAGCAAAGTACGTTGAGGTTGAAATGGGCTGGGCTGCAAATGCACTTGTTACATAGCCCAGCCCGTTATACTCCCTTGTGTGTAGAGTCCAGCCCAATATAGTCCACTTCGAAATTCAGTTTTGACATCAAGACCTGCATTTATGCTGAATAGTATTAACTCCTAGCAGGTTTTTACACTGACCAACATCAACAAATAGAAACCGGATGGAGTACTTTTTCTTCAAATTGAAAACTTTACTGCATGTGGCATTTTTGCAAGCTAAAAATGACCTAAAAAGGGCACAGAAAAGAAAAGGTTCGAGTAAGCCGTAACTTCGTATATCGTCGCTGCATTGCATACTTTTAGAGAAGATCTTGGTCTATACTTTCCAGTGTTTGGCGATTCTTGACGTAACCTGCATGGCAGCTGAGTCTACAACTGTACCGTTCTTCCATTATGAATCGTGATCTGTAGATCCCAAGTACGAATTTCTAGCGTCAACGCATTCGGTGGGCTTGCCAGGTTTCCAAGACCAGAGGCCGAGCTTTTCCAGCACGCGGAGTCCTCGCGTCAGTCATGTGCGTTGTCCTTCAGCCCATGTGGCTCTACAGCTTACAAACCGCAGTCCACGAGTTTGTAATAAATCCGGCAGAGGCTGCAAACCTGGCCGCGTCGAAAGGGCCCATCTAGACGCAAAACTTGCGTAGAAACAGGCCTGCTCCGCCACCTGCCGCGTGCCCGCGTGCCGCCGCCGTTCCCGGCCCCGCTACGGCGCTACCGCCTACCGCAAGTACAGCGTCCCCCCTGATGACATCGCGTCGCGTGCCAAAGCCGGCGCGCACAAAAGCAAGCAACCGAAAGCGAAAGCGAAGCCGGCCACACCACCACCACCTCCCTCTCCGCCCGCCACGCCGAAGCCGAGCGCGAGCCGCCCGCTGCCATTCTTCCCGACCGCTCCCTCTCGTCTCGTCACATCCCATCCCATCCCCGTCCCGGAAATGAGAAACCTGGTACTGCCATAGAAAGTCAAGTCGCTCGCTCTCGCCCGCGCTCACCTCGCCTCGCCTGCACCGCACCGCACGCCGTGCTAGAGCGAGTGGTAGTGGCGCCCACGGAGCCCATGCCGCCGCGCGCCGCGGCCTCGCAGCAGGGCCAGGGCGAGTGCTGCATCCACGGGCTCGAGCCGCGGTGGCGCGCCGTCGGCGGCGGCGAGCCCCCCGGCGGGGCAGAGTCCTGCAGCTACCTGCCGCTGCGCAAGCGGCTGTCCGTCGACGGCAAGTGCCCGGCGCCGCGGATATGCATCTGGGAGTGCGACGGCGAGGCCGGCGACATCACCTGCGACATCGTCGCCGCGCCGCTCCGCCGCAGCTGCAGCGCGAGGGCGTTGCCGCCGGCGCCGGCGCCGCTCTTCCGCCGGATGATGACGCCGCCGCCGCCGCGGTTGAGGCCGCCTCTGGCTCTGAGGGAGGCGGAGGCGGCCAGGAGGCCCGGCGAGACCATCTGCAAGGGGCACCGGAGCTACAGCCTGATGCTTAACCTGCAGCTCGGCATAAGGTAAGCAATGCTCTCTACGTTTCCTCGTCCCTCGAAAATGCCCTGCGTTTCTGACTGCTGGTCGGCTCTTGGTGCCGTAGCTACTCGGTCGGGAAGTCGTCGGCGCTGCCGTTCAGGAAGCTCTCGTCATCGGACTTCGATCCGCGGGAGAAGGTGTGGACGCGGTTCCCGCCGGAGGGGTCCAAGCTCACGCCGCCGCACCACTCCGTGGATTTTCGGTGGAAGGACTACTGCCCCGCCGTGTTCAGGTGGAACTCATTGCTCTGCTGGTCTTATGATTTCGTCATATGGATTGAGATGCAGCTGTTCTGTGCGCATGGATTCATACATTGCCTGAAAGCTGACTTGCTGAGTGATGCCAGGCACCTGAGAATGCTGTTCGGCGTGGATCCAGCGGACTACATGCTCGCCATCTGCGGGAACGAGACGCTCCGGGAGCTGGCATCGCCGGGCAAGAGCGGGAGCTGCTTCTTCGTTACGCAGGATGATCGATTCATGATTAAAACCGTCAGGAAGGCCGAAATGAAGGTCAGCGAATGATACTCAGATATGGGTGACAAAATCCCTTCACTCGTGGATTACACACATTCTTGCTTGTTAATTCCGTTTTTCTTCGACCAATTTGATCATTTTTAGTTCTGTGCCTGAAATGGTTCTGAAAAAAGAAAAACAGATATGAGAAACAGAAAAGGACCTTTTGCCAATACCCGCTCGTCTTTTCTTAAGTTAGATGTGCTTACATCTTTAAATCCAAAATTTAGCTTTTTTACGAAAGAGGCACAAATTCTGGCTGGTACATGAGCATCGGCTTACCCAAAACCTTAGCTTGCAGGTTTTGATTAGGATGCTGCGGAGCTACTACGAACATGTTTGTCGACACAAATCTACTTTATTGACAAGGTTTTATGGCACACATTGCATTAAGCAAGCTGGCTGCCCCAAGGTAAGAAGTACTTCTCGTAGTATTTTGTTGAATTTTAAAGTATATGATCTCAACATTGGTATGATGTCAATGTAAACAACTAGGTACGGTTCATTATAATGGGCAATTTCTGCTGCTCGGAGTATAAGATTCATAGACGGTTCGATTTGAAAGGTTCCTCGTATGGTCGGACTATTGACAAAGCCGAAGAGAAGATTGATGAAACCACTACTCTAAAGGACCTCGACCTTGATTATACATTCCACTTGCAGAAATTTTGGTATGAGGAGCTTATGAAGTGAGTTGCTCATTGTACCAAGTTAAGTTCATTGGCTTGGATCTTAGAAAACCTATTAGATCAATCCTAAGTTGACTCTTTGTATCATACAGCCAAATTCAGATGGACTGCACATTCTTAGAGACACAAGGAATTATGGATTACAGCTTGTTGTTAGGAGTTCACTTCCGTAATGATTTCTCAATGACTAAGATAGGTGTTCCTCAATATATTGGATTGCCAAGTAAGTAGCATGGATCACAGTTGTTTTCAAATAAATCTGAATTGTGGCATGGCATGCACGTATTTTGCTCGTAAGTTGATAGTCCACTAGTTTTGATCTGACCTTGATGGTGTAACTTATCAGAATCCACAGGCAAAAGAAAATCATTTGAAGGTGGTGGTGATGTTTGTGAGCTTTGCTTTATTGAATCTGGAAGCAAGGACAGAGACTTCGTTATTTACCCTCGGTAACTTATTATTTTCATGCTCTCTTTGAATATCTCTGCCACCTGATGTGGACTTTTTTTAATTATGAGAACTACTCTTTAGGAACTAGTCGTAATTAGGATCAAAACCCAGTTATTGATCAGTCGCCATACTGTTAGTATAAAAACTTGCAGATTACTGAAATAACGTGTTTTATTGTTACCCCTTTCATGCATAGTAGCACCCATTATCTAAAAAATTGTATAGTAGCACCAGGCACTTCAGAGCTTGTCAATCACTCAAATGCATATGTGAAATTTCATCAATAAAGCTGCAGCAGCTCTGTTGATTTTTGGGTGCACGTAGCTATTAGTTGCTTATATGGCTGCAACAGTTTAGCTGTTTTGGTAATTCAGGTAGCATAACTGGAACGTTTGGCCCTCTGTTCTTTTTTTCGTAAAGGCTAACGTTTGGCCCTCTAACTTGACAAATAGTGTGTACGCCTACTTCAGACATGTATAAAATAGTGCCACTCTCCATTATGGCAAAGTGCTGAATTTTATGCCGTACTTTTTTTCAGTAAGGATTTTTATGTTCTCATCATGATCCTACTTTGTTGCTCCCTTTGTAGCCAACAAACAAGGAGCATCATGGGGTCATACCTGTTTGTTTAAGTCAAACGTTTATAAAGGAACTATTAAGATACCTTTAAGCCTTTTGCGCTAAATAGATTCCAGACTTTAGCTATTGTATCCCGTGATGTTGTCGGATCTTTTCTATTGTTCTAATCCAATCCCTGTCTGCTTATATCAGGAAACCATTGCTCCAGTTAGGTATGAACATGCCTGCCCAGGCAGAGCGCAGATCAAAGAAAATACTAGACAAGTTTCTCCTAAATGAAAGGCACTTGTTCATAACCACGCCAAGTGGAGGATTGCATGATGTATACCTCTTCTTTGGGATAATTGACATTCTTCAAGACTATGACATAACTAAGAAGCTTGAGCATGCTTACAAGTCCTTCCAAGTCAACCCTGGCAGCATTTCTGCTGTAGACCCAAAGCTATACTCAAGAAGGTTTCAGGACTTTATTCGAAGAGTATTCATCCGAGAACAGCAAGAGAACTCGAAATGTGAATAGGGTTAACTGGTGACTGCTCCACTGTCGTTTTACATCATGAGATCCCTCGGTGAAGCCTTGGGCATGATCCTATCACCGATCCCGAGCGTGCCCCGAAACAGTGGAAGCGATGGTTGGCTTACCATGGGCACAGTTTCTGAATAAGTGGAGTCAAAGGAGCTCTGCCGACACGCATGCTAAGGCTGAAAGGACGTGAGCTAAACTACAGAGGCGCTTTTTCGAAGACTTGTAAAATGTAAGTGCCGAGTGCATGATTGCAGAGCAGATCCCAAACCCGTCCTGATATCTATTAGTATTATTTTCAACCCCCCCCCCCCCCCAATCTACCAAGAATCTCAAGTATTTTTGCTTCTTGGGATCCTTGATCGACATGGTCTTGGCAGAGGGAGAATCAGACATTGTACAATGTACATGTGTATATGTTCGTGTAGTACTACTGTACACTTCTCACTTCTTTCTTAAATTGTTGTCTTTGGTACTCCATCCATCTTACATCTTAAAGTACTTGTCATTTTCTAGTTCATTTTTGAACTAAAGAGTTACAAGTATTTTGGAAAGGAATGGGAATGAAGGAGTACAATTTTTTTTTTTTTTGAACTAGGATTCAGGAGCTGCGCCCGAATCTTCAGCCCGACGCACGCGCTGCGTTCACGCGGGGTTGCCCGCGGCATGGCGTGCCGGGGGGCGATGCTCAGATCGCGAGCATGTCGCGCGTCGTAGTGGCCACCAAATGCCGTGTCTTGGTTCGATTTAAGCAGGAAGTAAACATAGCAAACGCTAGCCACTTCGCAGCGCAAAAACCTCCTGAGTTCCACCGTGTTCGCGTGAATTTGTTTGAACCCGCCGGCGACGTGCAAACCGTCGTCACGCTCCGGCGTTCTCTGACATTCGTCAAGTTATGTCAGGTTCATAGTTCAGAAAAAATAAAAAGGCAGCCTCGAAAACATTGTTGTCTTCTTTGCAAGCATTTGCAGCTGCTCGCGCCTGCTCTGAACGCAGTGGCGACCGGAGAGAGAGTGGCAGTGCCACTTGCACTGCTTCCACTGGCTCCGTGAACTGAAGAAAGATAAAGCGGAAAAGTGGAAGGGAGGAGGAGGAGACAGGCATGAAAAGGAGAGAAAGCGAGGTGCAGGGAGATGCTGCGACAGATCTGGTCTGCTTGTATGACTCATGTCTCGTGTGATGCGTTTTTCTTCAGTCCTCTCGCTGTTGCACGACCTTTCCTCGTCGACTTTGCTTTGTCCCACGCCAAGGCCTTACATTTCTGCCGCTTTTTGTCATGCTTCGCTGTGCTTGGATCTACTATGACTGGGCCAGCCTTCGCTCGCCATGACTGGGGCAGCAGACAAGGCGGCCAGAAACTCACTTCTGGAGGTCAGGAACTCAGGATGATGCGTGCCACTTCCACACATGACGCAGCCTACTCCATCCCTATGGTCGTGTACTACTCCATACAAATAAACACTTTATTATTTTCGTTATTGTTCAAACTTATGTTTCTGTTTACTTGTCACTGCTTAGTTTTTGTACTAGACGTACCATCATCTAAAAAAGTTATTGTACTAGACACAAGTGGCAGTGACAAGTAAACTGATAATGGATGTTAGTATACAGCACACCACATGGGCTGCAGGCTTCACGTGTCTCGCAAAGCAATATGTCAGCACAGGTTAAGCAGTAAAAAAAAATTATAAGCTTTTATCATCGTTTTACGTTAGCCAGTTTTCCTCTTACTACGTAAGCGAGCCGAGCAGTTTTTGCCTTCCATACAATGGCAAATTAAGCGAGGTGACTAACACACAGTGGCCTTGTGATGTTACACTTGCCAAGGAATACAACGTCTATCTAGATGTTTATGAATTACTTCCTCCATGCTGAAATAAATGATGTTAATGATGAAAAAATCTAGTTTATCTTGAACTAAATTTGTTCTTCTAAATGTAATTTAGTTTAAAACAGTGGGTGTATTTCTGGCCTGTTTGAATAAATGAGCCACGTCAGCCTAATGCGGTAGGAATCCAAACCAACGCCGCAGTTGCCTAAGGGTATGTTTGGTTCAGCCGTGGATTCTTGAAAATCTAATTTTAGCTGTGAGCTGTGAGAAAACTGATGTGAGCTGTCAGTTGTGGAGAAGATGAAATTCGTTCGGTTGAAAACAACTGTCGGTTGTAGATTTTGTAAAAAAAATATTTGTAATGTCATTATAAATGTGTATTTTTCCTTGTATAAATAATATACATATAAATGATTTAACATAAATAATATAAAGTCACAAAATATCATAAGACTAGTGAGTCACATGTACAAAATTTTTCATGATAATAATATTAATTACTTCTCACTAACTAACCAAAGCATTAGCTATGTTATCACAAATATTGTTCATGGTTATCTCATTCTCCTCTTCAAGTGTGTCATCTTCTTGTATTTGTGTCACTGTTCGTACCACATCAGGCATATAGTTATCATCTTCATGACACCTCTCAAACTCTTTATCAACCAATACGCTATTCCGAATAAAATTGTGTAATGTCATACAAGCAATAATAATATGCTTCTGTGTATGAGGTGAGAAACTTGACATTGCCTTCAAAATACGCTACTTTTGCTTGAGAATCTCAAATGCACGCTCAATGACAACAAGTTCGATTTTCGCACCCAAAGCACTCTTTTTTTTTTAAGAATGTAAATAATTGAAGATCTCGTACTTTCCTTGAGGTGCTCGATGACTGCGAAGATGAAAATCAGGTATATGATAAGTACTTCCTTTAAAAGGAGCAAGATAACCAGTTCAGTTCGAATAACCAGAATCAACAAGGTAAATTTTGCCTACAATAAAAAGTATAATCAAATAATTTTACGACTATAATATGTACAAACAAAAAATATAATATCTGGAAGGGGTTTTGGAAAACTATCACCAAAATTTGTTAATGTATGATTGAGTATCCGCGTGTCATGAGCAGAACCTGGCCATCCAGCAACCACAAAGGTAAACCTCATGTCAAAGTAGCAAATTGCGAGCACATTTTGAGATGTGTATCCATGCCGACACGCGTGATTTACAACATCCTCTTTAGGCACTGAAACCGGAATATGTAAACCATCTATAGCTCCAATAGCACCTTTGAAATGAGGTCAAAAACGATCTTCTTTCACTTTTGCATGCTCTGTACTAAATGAAGGATCTCTCGATTGAATAATATCCTTTGCTAATTTTTGCAAGCATAACAATACTTCTTTAACTTTGTATGGACTGTCCATAAAGATCTAACAAATTGGTTCTCAGCTTGAGAGAATGATTGAGGACCTCCAACAATCCATAAAAACATAGCCGACGATTTAATGGACGAAACATTACTTGTGGACGTTAAACAATATGTAGAGACAAGTAATCATGGAGTGATATAAAAACCTCAGGGATCATCCTAAACATCTTGTATAAATACTGAGGATGATCAAAACACTTCATGACCCATTCAAGTCCAGATTGTTGACCATCTCTATATGTACTTTTTCTCAGGTACCCCCCGAGAGTGTAGATTAGCTAAGTGACCAATAGTAGCAGCTTGTTTAGACAATTTAATTAGCAGTAATAGACCTTTCTGATCATTTTTATAAACTTCTTCCATACCTGCAAAACAAATATAGATCATGAGTACATATAAATATAAGTAACAAATATACATAATGAGTACATATAACATATTACAGACCATAGTGGCACAAATAACAAAGTATAAAACTGAAATGTAATAGACCACAAATGTATCAAGAATTATATAAATATCATTGTTCAACATACAAGACCACAAAAGACCCAAATAGATCCACACATAAGTCCATAACAGTTCCAAAGATAAAAAAATAGTTTCAAACATAAATAAAATAAAACATAGTTCATTGTTTCTTCTTCATCTCATGTTCTCTCTCCAACCAATCAAGTCTTCCTTCATTTGTCTCAAACAAGCTCAAAAACTCTCTAACTTCAGGTTTCATGATCAACAATGTGGTTGTGTGCATAAGGACAGTTTTTTCTTGCACTCTGTAATCCTTGGTCATCTTCATTGCCTCTGCAATTGTAGGAACTTGGCTTCTCATAGGAGCCGATGAAGTTTCAACACTTGTGGTTATCTTGTCAACTTCTTCCTCAATATTGCTACAAGTTTGCTTGTACAAACACAAAAATGGACTCCTCTCTTCCTTGTCATCTGCAACAGTGTTGGATGGAGCCCTACGCTTTTTAGTTTTTTTGTTTTTGCAAACTTGTCAGTTTAGAAACCGAGAGAATTGTCTCCACCGCATTCACTTCATCATCACTAGAATCAGACAAAATCGCAGCTACGGATGCAATTACCCCGCTAACATGAGCACTTCCAAACATGATGTGTAGAGAGTCTAGATTAGGCGGTCCACATTTTTTGAAATGTACATGCTTGGATTTTCTTCCATTTGCAAGATCATAACATCTCTGCAAAATATGTAAGACATTACATACATTCACTACAAATGAAAAATTGAACTGCTAAAATATTATGACACTTACAACAAAGTGTTCAATCCACTATGCATCATCACACTCTACGGTTTGTTTTGACTCATCCCATCCAAGCCCAGTGGCAACATTTTTTAATTCCATAAAACAAGTATAGCTTCTTTTGAGACCGTCCCATTTATTCTTCATTTGCAAATGTTCTAATTTTCTTCCAGTTTTTCACTAAACTTTGTTTCAAGAATTTTCCATCCTACTTTATTAAGATGACCCAATGGCCTTTTATAGCAACCACATCTGCTTTGCAAATGTCGTAAAGTTTTATAGTTGTTGCATCCCATACTGCCTTTTCAAATGATTGTTTTCCTTTCTCCATACTGTGTTGAGTAAGACAACTATAAACACCATATAAATGTTGCAATCACTCAAATTGACAACCATATAAACATTGCAAGCATTCAATTAATAAGCATATCAACATTCAAGATTACTACCTTAATTCTTGAACAATCTGTACTTTGAAAATGAATGTCAACTCGGTCTCAAATTGACAAGTCCCGCAACAAAAGTAATTATACAAATCAATCACACATAATGTGCAGTCTACACTGTGTACAATATGCACTGTACAAATAATGTTCAAGGTTCACCATGTTCACAATTGATTTGTTGTAAACAATTGGAGCACAAGATAATATAAGAAATAATATAAGCAGAGACGAAAAGGGAAACAAAGAGGAGGGCAACTGGGTGGTGGCCTTCCGTGGAAGGCAATAGAGGCGGCGGAAGGCGACAGGGGTGACGGGCCGGCGGCCTCACGCTCGCCAACGGGATAGGGGCGATGGGCTCCCGAGCGCGAAGGCAGCAGGGGTCGCGGCCTCTCGCGCGCGAAGGGCGATGGGGCGGCGGGCTCTTGCACACAAAGGGAGACGGGGCGGTGGCCTAAAGCGCGAGGTGACAGGGCTTACCGGTGGAGGTGCGCCGGTGGTGGCGCCGCCGGCCTTTGCTCGGGATGGGGGCGCCGAGTGGGAGGGAGAAAAAGAAAAATAACGCTTCGTTTTGTAACCAGTGACAATGGTGGGTAATTTTGTGGAAAAGTTAGAATAGGAATCTGAAAAATCTGAGGTCTAGACAGATTTCTAGTTGTTCTACAAAAATATGTAGTTTTCCAACAATCTAATTTGGTAGGGAAACCCTTTCGTTAGGATTTTAATTTTTAGGTAGAGAATCTGCTTGAAAAGGTGAACCAAAGGGACCTAAGCTTCAAGGTTGACGGAGTGCGGCAGAGAACTAAACAGGCATTAGTCCATTTTCGATAGGCTAAGGCCACGCACTATGCAAGTATGATTTTCCCCATAGGCAGACGCCACGGTTGAAGACAACACTTCTCGTCCCTAGTGGTTGACATTTGAGCCAAGTTTATGCAATTTTACAGAGGGCAACAATTGAATTGGATCACCATAAAATACTTTCACCTTTTTTTATAAAACAATATCTTAAGCATGTTTAAGATATTAATATTTTTTTGCAAGTGGTATTAATAATTGTTAGTGGAACTGCATCAACAGATGTTGTGTGCTCTTAAGTCATAGTATCAGACTATTTAAGTAATTGAAATATCGCTGTTTCCATTCTTGGTTTGGGCGCAAGTACAATTGTCAAAAAAATTACAGCGTATATATGGTGCTCGACTATGTTTAATGACCTTAACAATGCATTTTGCGGAGGCTGGAATTAAAATATTTTTTTTCTAAAAAATATCATCTATGTTCTAAAATAAATAACTTTTATAACATTAATCTATTTAAATTGAATTAGCTTCAATCATTATGTATTTCAGAATCGATAGAGTAATACCGCACAGAAACATAAAAAATAAACAAAGAAAGTCAATTCATTCAACCCGCTGGAAGGGGGAAATATTTTGGAACAACTCATTCCAAATTTTCAATTCAACTCGGTACGCGACGCGATTCGACCCCTACCCCCTGGGCTTCGGGTCGGGGTCTCGGGCTCTGACGACGTCTCTCAGCTTCCCTAAACCCATCGTGCGCCGCCGTCGTCGCAGCCTTCCTCCTCCTCCTCGACCCACCGCACCCGAATCCCGCACGCCGCGCCGGACATGGCCACCTCCAGCGACGGCGGCGGCGGAGGCGACCAGCGGCGCCTCCTCTCCATCCCCAAGGAGGGCGAGCGCATCATCGCGCCGACGCGCCGCCCCGACGGCACGCTCCGCAAGGCCATCCGCATCCGCGCTGGCTACGTGCCCCAGGAGGAGGTCGCCATCTACCAGTCCAAGGGTGCCCTCGTGAGTCCTCGTCCCCGGACCTTCCTCCCTCGCACCAGTCAGTACCGCGTATCCGTCCCATTTCGTTGCTCTTATCGGGGTGTCTGTTTGTCTCGTGCTCCGCGCAGATGAGGAAGTCGGGGCCCGACGTACCGCCGGGGTACGACCCGGCGGTCGCGGTCGACGCCAAGCCCAAGACGAAAGCGGCCAAGCGGAACGAGCGGCGCAAGGAGAAACGGCAGCAGGTAGGGCTTTCTATCTGATGCTTGTAGTTGAATGCCATTCATGTCAAGGGAACCGTCGGGGTTGATTGATTTAGCTTATTCATAGGCAGTATTTCACGTCTCGGCTTAGTAACTGATTAATGGTTCTGGTCATGTGATGGAGGAAGGCATTGACCCTGTTCCGTGTATTACTTAGTAGTACTGTTTAGTTTTGTATTTGTGAAAGTTGTCCTTAGGCAATGCCATCATCGTTAAGATGATTACTACCACCAACCAGTCTGACCTTTATTGCAATAAATGGATGAGCCAGAAGCCCAGAATATAATTGGATATATACCATCTGCAGTAGATTAGCTACTTTGATTGCTTGGACGTGGCAATAACCCACATTCAATTTGCCATACACAATTATGTAAGGCTATCATTGGTGCACTGACATATTCAAATATCACTCATATTGTACTTTACTAGCTCGTCCCATGTTAACGATTAGTGTTATATGCAGTTCTTGCACAAGATAACATCTGGGATATGCTATGGATGCCTCATGGTTGCTGTGGCGCTGCCAATCATTGTTTTTTTATGAAACAAATTTTAGCAACTTTTGGAACTGATAGAATGAATTGCTTAATTAATCATAGGGTCTAGGTACATATTTATAGATACATAGATGGGCCGTACATGCTAGGCCCAAACACAGTCCAACACCCCCCCCGCAGTCCCAACATCTACCCACAACAGATGTTGAGACTGGACCGAAACTCAGAAAACAAAGTCGACGGGAGTCCCTTCGTGAAGATGTCGGCAAACTGTGACGTCGTCGACACGTGGAGAACTCGAACCTCACCGCGTGCAACCCGCTCACGAACAAAATGAAGATCAATCTCCACATGTTTCGTGCGCTGGTGCTGGACGGGGTTGGTGGAGAGGTAGACGGCACTGACATTATCACAGTAGACCAGCGTGCTCCGGGCGACAGGGGAGTGGAGCTCCTGAAGTAGCTGCTGGAGCCAGGACGCCTCTGCTACGCCGTTAGCCACGGCGCGGTACTCCGCCTCAGCGCTGGAGCGAGAAACCACAGGCTGCCGCTTCGAGGACCAGGAGACAAGATTCCCCCCAGGAAGACGGCGTAGCCAGAGGTGGAACGACGGGTATCAGGGCACCCCGCCCAGTCAGCGTCGGTGTAGATCACCAACTCCGAAGCCGAGTCACGTCGAAGGAGAAGCCCGTAGTCGAGGGAGCCGCGCAGGTACCGAAGAATCCGCTTCATCGCCGTGAGGTGCGTCTCCCGCGGATCATGCATGTGGAGACACACCTGCTTAACCGCGTATGAGATGTCCGGCCTGGTGAAGGTGAGGTACTGCAGGGCACCTGCAAGACTCCTGTAAGAGGTGGGGTCGGCGACCGAGGCGCTGTCAGCTGAAGCCAGCTTCGCCTGAGTGTCCACGGGAGTGGAGCATGGCTTGCAATCAGCCATGCCCGCTCGCTCGAGGATATCCAGGCAGTACTGGCGCTGGTGGAGGAACAGAGCGTCCGGACGGTGCTCGACCGCAACGCCCAGGAAGTGGTGGAGCTGGCCGAGGTCCTTCATCGCGAACTCCCGCTGCAGTGCGGAGATCGTGCGCTGAAGAAGAGCCGAGCTGGACGCCGTGAGGACAATATCGTCCACGTACAGGAGGAGGTAGACAGTGTCACCCTCATGCCTGTAAACGAAGAGCGAGGTGTCCGACTTGGCCTCGACGAAGCCAAGCGAGGCCAGGAAGGAGGCGAACCGGCTGTACCAAGCCCGAGGCGCCTGCTTCAGCCCGTATAGAGACTTGTTCAGCCGGCAGACCAAGTCTGGACGGGCTGAATCAACGAACCCTGTCGGCTGACTGCAGTACACCGTCTCTGTCAGCGTCCCGTGAAGGAAGGCGTTCTTGACGTCCAGCTGGTGGACAGACCAAGAACGCGAGAGAGCCAACGACAGAACAGTCCGTACTGTCGCTGGCTTAACCACCGGACTGAAGGTCTCGTCGTAGTCCACTCCAGGGCGCTGAGTGAAGCCCCGAAGTACCCAACGAGCCTTATATCTCTCCAGGGAGCCATCCGCCTTCCTCTTATGCGTGAAAACCCACTTGCCTGTGACAACGTTGCCACGGGAAGGACGTGGAACAAGGTCCCATTTCCGGTTGGCAAGTAGGGCCGCATACTCCTCCTCCATAGCGCGGCGCCAGTGAGGGTCAGCGAGGGCGCTACGGACGGAGGTCGGTATAGGTGATACCGAAGAGGAAGTGGATGGTGTCGGTGTCGTCGAAGAGAGTACCACTCCGGAGAACCTCTCAAGAGGCCGAAGAACCCCAGCGGCACGTCTAGTCACCATCGGGTGAACGTGTCCTGGGTCTCGGTGAAGCAACGGTGGGTGGTACACCGAGGGCTCTGGACGCGCAGGCGTAGAGGCACCAACCCGCTCTCGTCGCTGGTAGACAAGAGCAGGATCGGCGAAACGTGGAACAGGGGCCGCGCGTGGCGCAGCGGGGGACGTGGGAGCCGGAGTAGTCGTCGGGTCCCCGCACGGCGCAGGAGTCGAGGCCGGAGACGCCGAGGCCGCGCGTGGCGCGGGAGTCGAGGCCGGAGACGCCGGGGCCGCGCGTGGTGCAACCGTAGGGGACGTTGGGACCTCGTGTGCCGCAGGAGTCGAGGCCGGAGACGCCGAGGCCGCGCGTGGCGCAGCTGAAGGAGGCGCCGAGGCCTCGTGTGGTGCAGGAGACGAGGTCAGAGACGCCGGGGCCGCGCGTGGCGCAGCAGGAGACGTCGGTGCCACGCAAGGTGCGGCACTCGTCCCCAGGGTCGACGGAGCCTGGGCACCAACCCGCACTCGTCGCTGGTAGACGAGAGCAGGGTCAGTGAACCGCCGAGTCGTGGCTGTAGGAGGCACAACCGGAGTCACCACAGGTGTCGGTGCTGCATGAGGTGCAGCTGGCGACGTCGTGGGAGCCACCTGGGAACTGGTGGGTGATGTACCTGCAAAAAAAGGCCAAGGCAGTTGTGGTGGAGCAGCCTCGGTGTCAGTAGAAAAAAGAGAATCCAGCTCTGCAGCTGAATCAGAGGTGGAGGAAGAAAAGGGGAAGGATGACTCGTCGAAGACGACGTGCCGAGAGATCAAAATGCGGTGGGTAGAGAGGTCGAGGCACCGGTATCCCTTATGCTCAAGGGAGTACCCAAGAAAGACACACCTAGTAGAGCGGGGCGCAAGCTTATGTGGAGCAGTGGCGGAAAGATTAGGGTAGCAGGCGCACCCGAAGACACGGAGGTGGTCGTAGAGAGGGGTAGTGCCATACAGGGCAAAGTAAGGAGTCGGTGCTCGAATCGCCTTGGTAGGAAGGCGATTAAGGAGGAAGGTGGCAGTGTGAAGTGCCTCTACCCAGTAACGAGCGGGGATAGATGCCTGAAACATCAAGGAACGCATGACATCATTAGTGGTGCGAAGCATGCGCTCAGCCTTGCCATTCTGAGGGGATGTGTATGGGCAAGACATGCGTAGCTGTGTGCCATGTGTAAGGAGAAAGTCACGGAGTCGCGAGTTGTCAAACTCCCGTCCGTTGTCACACTGGAGAGCACGAACAGTACGCCCGAACTGTGTGGAAACCCAAGTGAAGAAGTGAGAGAGAGTATCAAATGTCTCAGATTTCATACGTAAGGGAAAAGTCCAAGAGAAATGTGAGAAATCATCAAGTACCACCAAATAATATTTGAAACCCGAGACACTGATAACAGGAGATGTCCACAAATCACAATGGATAAGATCAAAAATATGTTGCACATGAGACACAGAAGTGGGAAAAGGAAGCCGAACATGGCGACCAAGCTGACAAGCGTGACACAATGACTCATGTGTGCCCCTAGTACACGAGATAACAGAACTACTAGACAACTTCGACATAGCATCAGCGCCAGGGTGACCAAGCCGACGGTGCCAAGTAGCGGACGAAGCTGTCGTAGCCAGAGCAAAGGACGAAGACGCAGCGGAAGAAGGAAGTCGAAGAGTGTACAGGGGCCCCGGACTATCACATCGAAGAAGAAGACGCCGGGTGGAAAGATCCTTCACAGACAAACCAAAAGGATCAAACTCAACAGAAATATTATTATCAGTGGTGAAACGACGAATGGAAAGCAAATTTTGAATAATGTCTGGAGCAACAAGGACATTATTAAGATGGAATGAACCCGGAGAAACTGAGTCACCTACTGAGGTGACTGGAAGAACGGATCCATTTCCAACAACGATCGATGAAGGAAACGACGGATGAGGTGTGTGAGTAGAAGAGAGAATACCAGCATCTGGGGTAGTGTGGTAGGAGGCGCCAGAATCAACCACCCAATCAGTAGACGGCGGTGTGAGGTGCATGGTGCTGAAGGAAGACGCCAAGTCCTGACGGTCCCACCCCATGTGTGGCTCCTGGAGAGGTGCTGGTGGCTCCGAGTACCCAGCGGGGTAGGAAACACCGCCGTAAGCTGGAGTTGGCGATCCAGCCGCAGGGCGACCAGGTCCACCATAGCCCGGATGGGCTACGTACGCAGCCGGAGGACGTGGCTGGCGCGGAGTGGAGGAAGTCGGTGGCGCCCCAAGAAGACCCGGAGACGGTCCCGGCCACATAGAGATCTGGCCAGTCCACGGGTTATACGGTGTGGGCCAGGGCGCACCTCCCTGGCCAGTGCCACCAGTACCACCACCAGAAGAAGCAGTGGACGTAGGAGTGCCGCCAGCACCTCGTCCTGTGCGCCTTCCGCCGCGACGTCGACGAGTACCACCCCCAGAGCCAGCAGAGGCACCCGGGGCGGTAGGTGGAGTAGGCGGTCGCGGTAGTGGTCCCCCAGAGGACGGTGGGCGTGAGGGCTGCCCGGAGCCATAGAAGGCTGTGGCAGTCCCAGAGGTAGCAGACCCACCCGCCGTGATCTCCTCAAGCTCAAGATGAGACCAGACCTTCTCGAAGGTCGGTGGCGGCTCCATACGGAGAAGCCAGAAGCGAAGATGGTTGAAGCGCTCGTTCAGGCCGTGAAGGACCCGAAGAACTAGAGTGCTGTCAGCGACCGGCTCGCCAAGGTCGCGCAGGGAGTCAGCCATGCCCTTCATCTCTCCACAGTAGGCCGAGATGGAGCGGTCACCCTGCACTGTAGTCTGGAACCGTGCGTTAATGTGAAGAGCCCGAGTCGCACGGTTCCCCAAGAAGTGGTGCTCCAGTATCTGCTAAGCCTGGCGCGCGGTCCCCCCACCGCGCTGTCCGACAAGCTTGTACAGATCATCGGCGAGAGTGCCAAGGATCCAGGCAAGGACCAGACTGTCCATGCTGATCCAAGAGTCATCCCACGGGGCGTCGTCCTGCTGGACGTGGTCCGCAAGCTGGTACCGCCGTAACGTGAGGAGGAACTCGTTACGCCAGCGGGCGTAGGTGGTAGAGGTACAACTCAGAACAGTCGGCACTAGTGTCCGAATGTTCTGAACTCCAGCCGCCTGGGCGTGTAGGGCGGCGGTGAGCGACGTCGAGTATGCGGAGTGCACACCGGTGTCCAAGGTGGGCTCGTACGTCGCGCCCGGCGGTCGGTGAGCGCTCTCCTGGATCTGGTGCGAGAGAGCAGCCGCCGAGGCGCGCTCCTGCTCTAAGGCAAGAGCGAGTGCCCGCTCGCGATCGCGAGAGGCAGCCAGAGCCGCGAAGACACTGGAGGTGTCTGCGGCCGGAGCAGTAGTAGTGCCAACAGCAGGTCCGAAGCCCGTCATGAAGGCGACGGCAGTGGGGCCGGCAAGTGGTCCGCCGGCGGAGGGACCAGTCGCATCGTCGTACGCAGGCCGAGTCATGGCGATGAGGGGCGCGCCCGCTGCAGGACCGGTGGCAGGCGCACCGGCGCAGGGGAGGGAGCCGGCCAGGGAGGGGACGGCGCCGGCGAGGGGCGCGCCGGCCCAGGGAGGGGAGGCGGCCGGCAGCGGCTGGGTCAGGGCCGCGCCGGCGGTCAGGGGAGCCGCGGCCCCGGCGGCGGCGTGGGGGGCGCCTGCGCCGGCGGCCAGGGGAGGTGCGGCTGCGGCGGCGGCGGCGGGGGGCGCGGGCGCTGGCGGCCAGGAAAGGCCCGGCGGCGGCGGCGGCGTGGGGGGCGCCGGCCATGGGGAGAATAGGGGCGGCCAGGAGTGGGCCGCCGACGGCGGCGTTGGCGGCGGCGGCGGCATGGGGGGCGCCGGCCATGGGGAGAATAGGGGCGGCCAGGAGTGGGCCGCCGACGGCGGCGTTGGCGGCGGCGGCGGCGGCATGGGGGGCGCCGACCGTGGCATGGAGGGCGCCGGCCATGGGGAGAAGAGGGGCGGCCAGGAGGCGGCCGCCGGCGGCTGCAGCGGCGGGGGGAACGCCGGCGGCTGCGGCGGCGGCGGGGGGAGCGGCGGCGGCGGCGGCGCAGGGTAGGGCGCCGGCCATGGGGGGAAGGGGTGGCGGCTAGGGTTAGGGTGGGGATTAGGGTTTGGCTCTGATACCATGATAGAATGAATTGCTTAATTAATCATAGGATCTAGGTACATATTTATAGATACATAGATGAGCCGTACAGGCTAGGCCCAAACACAGTCCAACAGGAACCTTTTTGTGTGTAGGATTTCAACTTTCCGTAACTCGTAAGGATATGTAAAACTAACAGAACACTTTTGGTATCTCTCGTTCCTTTCTTTTATAGACAATGTTGTCTGCCCTCTTTGTCATCTTATCTGAGCTAAAACTTGGTTGCTTTTGTCATCTCAACTATGAGGGACCATTCATGTTAATTAGTGATTTGTGTGGAAGCATCTTACATCACTATTCATATGTATTCCTTTTTTCTGCGGTGCTCAAGCAATGCTGCTTTAGGGCTTCAGGTATTAGGAGCCATGGGAGCAGCTCTAGGAATGTTATCAACTCCCATTTTCGCTGCACTGCCGGCATCCACCTGATCAATATTTGTTTTATTGGAATCTTTTAATCATGTTTCTTTCTTTCATCATGAATGTACCCTGCTGCTCACTTCTAAAAGAATGTCACCTATTTTATTTTATACTAAAATTCTAATCAAATTTTTTTCTAGAGTACATTTTCTGAAGAGAACACAATTCAAATCCATTTGGGACTGTCTATGCAGTCATTATTAGCCCATTTCAATGATATTTATGTTTACTTCCTCGTAAGTTTATTGTGGCACTTTATTTGGGTAAAGCCAAGCGTCTTACTGCACACTATGCATATTTAGGATGTGTTATCTTCTGAACCTGCTGTCCGCTCAACAGGCTTGTGATGTGTTATCTTGCAAATTTACTGTTGATAGGATTGCTTCCATGAAAAAAAACAATCAATCTTTAATGGGTTATGGTGCCTGTGTTGTTGATCTAGGAGACGTCACAGACCTATTTAGCCACACATGACACAACAATCAAATGACAAATGAGTCAAGAAATAACAACCCAAACAATAGCTGGCTGTTTTATGTAGCAAGATGTCAACCCAACTGCAAAAATGAAACCTATTCTTTGTGTACTTCCAAATTGGTGGTGGTGGGTTGCGGGGGGGGGGGGGGGGGGGGGGGGGGGGAGGGGGGGGGTTACATGACTATTTCGAAGGAATCATTTAAGCTATCCCCACTATGAGAAATATGAAAATGGTGTATAAAGTAACATGTCGAAATTCACATACTTTGCTGGTCATTTGTTACACCGGATTTCTGTTGTTTCACATTATAGTACCGATTGGATCCTTTCTATATCTAACGTACCTTTTTTGATAGAATGGCTGTATGATGTAAAGCTGGATATGTTTATTCACAGGCTTGTTCAACAAGTGATGAAGGAAAGAGCTTAGATACAGAAGAGACTGCTGCTAGAGAAAACAATAAGCAGATGAATTCAGTGGACAGTGTAACAAAGCAGATAAGTGGCATAGCTATTTCTGAATCATCTGTTACAGCTACATCCTCTACAAATGCTACCGAGAACTCACAACCGGAGTCATCTGCTCCAGATATAGACAAGAAAATTCGAGCATTGAAGAAAAAGGTCATCCTCTCTTTAAATTTGCCTGCACATCATTTATTGAAAAACCTAGAGAGGAATCATAGCTGTTCTTCTAGTTCAATTTTTTTTATACACTTTCTTAGTCAAATTGAAGGGGAACCCTGTCACAGCGCTGAAGTTGTTCCCTGGTGACCATGAGGTCATGGGTTTGAGTCCTAGAAACAACCTCTTGCAGAAATGCAGCGAAAGGTTGCGTACAAAAGACCCAAAGTGGGTCGGACCATTCCCTGGACCCTGCACAAGTGGGAGCTACGTGCACCGGGCTCTTTTTTTTTCTTTGTTATTGTGGGGCCTGGGCTTGGCAATATTTTCCCTATCGAGTTCGGTCTTGTCTTGTTTCCTGTAAACTTCAACTGGGTTTCATATCCATAGGAATGGCTGGTTCTGATCCTGTCTCACCAAGCCTATCGCAACCTTCCTTTACCTGGGCTTGAGATCGGCTATACTAAAAAGGCATAGGCAGAGTTTACTCATACTTTGTTTACTCTTCCCTCACTCTTTCTTTTACTTCCATGCATTTCTGTTGGGTTTCATATCTAGCCTATCTCAATGTGCTTGGGACAAAGGCTTTGTTTTTGCTGTTGTTCCTGTTAACTTCAAGTATGTGTATTGCTCGTTTTCATATTTCCAAATGATAGTGATATAATGTGTCTTTCAGAAAGTCTAGTCTATCAACCAGCATCATGAATTGTCAATTACTACCTTCATTCAAGGTTGTAAATGGGCATTTGGATGCCTAAGCGCCTAGGCGACACCCAAACCAGCAACAGGTGGGGCGGGGTACGGGCAGCCACCAGAGAGCAGAGGCAGGGCAGCGTCGCATTGGTGACCAGGAGCGAGGGCAGCCGGGGCAGGGGACTGGAGGTGAGTCGGGCATCGAGGCGAGCCACGAGCGGAGCGGAGGAAGGATCGGAGGTGGCGGTGGGGATGGCAGAGTCGCGGGTGGGGGCATGGTGGGGGCCGAACTTATTGTAAGGCCCAATACACTTTAACCCTAGTCTCTCAGTCCCCAACTGTTGCCCGATTGAGTCGTCGCTCTTGTCTTCAATCCTGATTCAGTCGTTGCTCCTATCTTCAATCCCGATCCAGCCGCCACTTCGTCTTAGTCTCCCTGGTCCCCGATCCAACGTGCCTCCGCTCCCGGATCTCAATCCCCGATCCGGCACGCCTCCGCTCCCTCGTAACCCCCTCCTCTTCCCCGGCCTTGCCATCCTGGCACCCTGGGCGTCCGTTGGGCACGACGCCTAAGGCGCCATGGTGACACGGCCATTCCAAGCGGCCGCCTTGCTCGGTCCAGGCGAGACGACCACCACTGGCGTCCGACATCCACCGACTGGACGCCTAGGTGGCGTCTAGGCGACACCTCAACACCACTTCCTTCATTCTTAATTTTTTGTCATTAGGACAACAACTTTA